>JAYKKI010000085.1:6365000-6555000 GCA_039881145.1 Druceiella hillmani | reverse complement strand
TTTATTGATACATTCATGTTTCTAGAACTATTCTATAATAGAAAAATATAAATAAATATTTTCGAATGACATGCGAATGATCCCGTAAACGTTCCATTTTCATTGTTTGACATCCAAAAGATCCGAAAGTAATGTGACGTTAGCTTCGTTTTTAATTCGTTGCTCAAAGGTTTCTAATTTCTGAAGATATTAAAATACTTCAAATTTACAAAATACATTGTTCCTGAGGCTAAATTTATATACTGTATTGAAAATCGTATTTCAAGGGAGCCATGTACACAGAAGTGGATTAAAAAAATTATTGTCTGCTTGCATGTGGTTATCGTCGAAAAGAGCTTTTAAAGTAAATCACAATACTTTTTATTTTTTTTGCGCAAAAAGCGACGATTTGGCGGAATATCAAAATTTGCAATTTTTACACCCATATAACAGTTAGATCTATTTCAATAACACCATTACGTAGGAAGATGTTACTCAATACTGACATTTCTTATGTCCTGTATGTATGCTAATAATAATAAGTGCCTAATATATGATAAGAAAAAAGTTATTAGCAACTTATTCTTCGAAAGCTAATAGAATTTTTATACTTTTCAAAGGTGTGATTGGCTTTATATTTATATGGAAAAATTGATATTATTAAACAGGAATGCCATGTACCCTCCAATGTTTATTTGTACGTGTGAACAAAACTCACGCAGCTATTCGTACATGACAAGTTTATTTTATCTTTTTAGGTACGGAAAATAAAATGATGTAAATGTACTTTCTTCTGATCCTTTATTATAAAATTAGTTGTACACCATGGGTAACGTAATTAAAATGATTCTACGAGGCGCTAAAGTAGAATTGTGTTAATTATGTGATAATTCTCCACCGTGGCCACTAAACGCCTCCACTCCACTGGTTACCCCGTATTTTGCATCGTTCGGGGAGTATTTCCCGACCTCAATCATATTATAATCACAATTTCTTTTGTAAGCTTTAGTCTAATAAAATATTATCTATGATCCTTTCTAAGGTATGGACTTTAATAATTAAATAAAATTTTTGAAATCAGACTTTTATTTCTAGAAATTAAAGTAAAGAAAGAAACTTTTGTGTGTTGGCAAAGTTAATTAGGAAAACTATTTTGTACATTAATATTTTGTTGAAACACACACGAACAAACACACACACACATGCACACACATGCACGCACACGCGCACACACATACACACGCACGCGCACGTATGCAAGCATACGCACACATACTCACGCACTACCACGCCCACGCACACACACACGTACATACATGCACACACATAAATATATGTATGTACATACCTAATATTTTTCACTCTACGTCTAGTTCAATTAACTATTTCTGACTATATGAGTCTAAGTAAAATGAATATTAGATGATGGAAAAAGTAAATGAGTCACTTGAAATAACTTCTATTTTAATCTAAATTGATATTTGTCACATCAACAGTATTTATTGCTAGTTCCCTCAGAGCTGTCCTATCGAGTTTCGCTGTCGACGTCATAGGTAGCGACTCCACAAAACGTACGCCACCGCGTAGTCGCTTGGAAGGTGCCAGCTTTTCTATAAATAAAACAATTGAACTTATTCTATAAATAAACGGTTACTTTCTGTAAATAAATGATACTTTTCAATAAATAATCGACTGAACTTTTAAAATATGTTCGTATATTTAAGAGAATAAGGAATTGAAACAGCTAGATTTTGAGAATAAACACTTTTCACTTGATAAAATTTAAATATTACTACAACATTTTGAAGCATTCTATTATTATATTAATATTTGACAAGAAGAAAGATAGCTGCTTCGAACTGAGATTGAATGGAAAGGAACCTGCTAAGCTTGACTAGATCTCACACTACAAAGTTTTTGAACACGTTTAGGCATTTATAAACATTTAAAGTGCTTAAAAAACATTAACTGTTCGTTAACTTTCAACAAGTTCAAGTAATTATATTCAGCATCTCGATATATACTGCGAAGCAAAATATACATAAATAAAAGTTACTGATTAATCATTCTTCTACCATTAATCCTCGGATATTTATTTTTTCTCGCCTTGATTAGAAATTACGTGGACAAACGCATATCTTTCGAGTAAGCAACATTTTCTACAATAATAATATATTATTGTTAATAAATGTTTAATTAAAATGACAGTTTAATAAACTTACCTTATGATCATTTTATAAATAGAAAACATATTGAAGAGGCATTAAGTATGATATTTCATTAAATAAATATTAAAATTTTAAGGATCTCTAAACCAAAATGAAAAACGAGACTTTCAGAAAATCGTTTTAATGTCTTTCTGTGTATCTATTTATCTCTTTGTCTGTTATTTTTTTCTAGTTATCTTTTTTAATTTAATATCAAACGCTAAGGTCCATAACCCAATAAAAAATTCATAAGCTATTTCCTGATGTAGAATTTTCAAATGACAAACTCAGTATTACTTGTTTTTTCATACGTACTATATAACTAATTTCATAATTAGACTTGATAAGTGCCAAACGAATTATTTGTCGAATTGTGGGTAGAGTCAGTGTGATAACAATATGTGTGACAATGATATCACTCGGCCATGTAAACAAGAGTGATGATGGCGCCACGTTATTTAGGATCGACCAGGTAAATTGAACATAAAATAATATCAATGTATGAAAATATTTCAATTGAAATACTATTTATTCTTAAATGTTTATATATGCCCGTGTAAAAAACTTTCGTATCGAGAATTCTACTCATATTTAGGAATTTATTTTATTTTTTTCCAAATGGCGCTTGTCTGAAAACATTTCCAAATTTTTAAAATAGAAGTCGGGCAAATGTACTTACCTGCAATCAACCCCTTTACCATATCTTCGTTTACTACGACCGGATTAGAGCGCACCACGAAGGCGACAACTACGTCTCCGCATTTGGAATGAGGTACTCCAGTCACCGCTGCATCTATCACTCCAGGCAGGGTCTTTATCAGCATCTCCAACTCTGAAGGTGAAACCTGTTATTAAATAAATAATATGAACATATTTCACACCTATGGCGAATCGTTAACCATAATAAGTATTTTAGTTGACTGTTATTAGATTACATTACTTTTAGAAAAATAAGCGCAAACAAATAGACACACAGTCAGTGTGCAGACACACTTTTAAATTATACAGATATTGTTTGCGCAAACGTATATTTTTAAATCTCCAATTCATAAACTCCCGTTCATTCCTTCAGGAGTAGTTTCCAAAAGTATTTCCATAGTATAAAAAATAGTATTTCCAAAGCAGATACTCGTACTTTAAAGGATAGAAATCTCCTGCATACAGTGCATATCTAGATACAAATAACTAGGAAATATTCTCCGTCAAAAACTTGCATAAGCCGCGCACGTGAAATTCAAAGTAACTAAGCTTATTTTGTTATGTTAACAAAATAAGCTTAGTTACTTTGAATTTCAGAAACGACACTCAGTAATTTATTAAATATTATTAAATTCTTCTAGCACTTCATGCAGACCTTCCTAGATTGATATACAAAGCAGGTACTTACTCAAATCCATTAGACGCCTAAACAATCCCCTTTGTATTTGAGAGAAAGTGATTCTACTTCTGCAGTATATATTTTGTCTATAATAAATAAGGTAATTTCTCTTCGAATTTCGTTTTTATTAGAACAACGATTAGTTAGCCATTAATATACGTACGTATATATATATATATATATATATATATATATATATATATATATATCTTTGGTACAATAAATTTTTGATACAAATCAATCTTTGGTACAAACGTTTACACAATTGTTACCCTTACGGTAAACTTAAATAATTAAATTTTACATTTGGCTTGCTGCGATTCACTCACTACACTATATTTTGAAGGTTAAATAATATTAACATAGTTTTTATTTTTTGGGCTGTAATTACAACAGCAACCATAATGTCATGTAATTGAATATTGGTTCTATTAATTTATGAAATATATCTTGCCTATTACCATTACCTGCATATCGAATATCAAAAAATAAAGGGAACAAAATATACAAGTTCCATTCTTCAAACCGACACGATTATATGACGCACTAGTTACCTGCTAACATTAATAATTTTAACAGACATAATAAGAAAGTATTGATAGGAAGGTAAAAGAAACCGGAATCGATATGCAAGAAAAAGTCAAATATCGTACTGAAAGATACTATTTTGGCTAATATGAAAAACTTTAAATTCGGAATGGCCATCAAATTTATTTTGAAATTAACGATATTAATAAGAAGATTTCAAAATATAAAATATGTAGAAGAATATGATATTTAAGGAAATATTTTTAAAACTCGCCAAGCAACATTGTTTTGCGTTTGTACTGATCGGTAATTTTTTTTTTGTTCACAACCTTAATTTAATTAATGTTCCCTAATAAATCGCAAAAAAAATCGAGTAAACAATTGTTTATTAGATTATTTATCCTAGATGCAGCTGAAAAGGTTATGGCAAGCCACTTGTAAAATAGATTTGTCACGTATGTGGAACAAAGTCCTAAATTTAAAAGAAAATTTTTAAACAAAATTTTTCACAAAAACATTAGAGAAATATTTATAAAAAGAAATTCATAGTGTTCGCAAAATATTATAGAATTATAAACACTTGTATTTTTATTATGGAATATTTGTTTTCAGTTAAAAGTTTAATTTTATGCAGGATTTTGGAAAAGTAGGCGCATTTAATATTAAATTTACCTTGATAATTCTAACTGTTCTTGAAAAAATATTGACAAACAAACGGAGAATAAGGTAATAGTATGACTTATTCTGAAGAACTCCAAAAATACAATTTTAATAAGCAATTTATTTATTTCACATAGTGTATTTTGCGCAATGAATTTTCAAGAAATTATGTTTAAGTAAATATTATACCTGATGCGAATTAAATTTTAACATGGATTTTACTCGGTCGACGAAGAAAAAGTAGTTATCGGTATCTCTGTAGAAAATGTCTCCAGATTTAACGTACCCATCCTCAGTAAGCGCCGCTTTCGTCTCTTCAGGCTTGTTATAATATCCCTGGAAACACATTAAAAAATACGAAATGATAATATTCATACATGTAAAACTAAGTTATATTCTACTTATTAGAAGTAAAGGAAATTATTGAAGGAGACATAGAAAAATATGTAAATAGGTATTTTCATTGCTCATTTCTTTTTAAAGTGAGTTATACATAATGATAAAAACTGGTTAAAATATACAGCATGTGATAGGGAACGATATTAATTGTAAACTAGTGAAGGGATTCAATGATATTTTGGAAGTGGCGGGAAAGAATTGGCTGCAGAAAGCGCAATATAAGGACGGGTTGCAGAATGTGTAAGATAAATTGGGGTTTAACACATTTTGCAAAGTGAAACTTATGAAATCGCGACATAACACGGATTTTTACTAATCCTTAATTTATTTACTTTTAGGATATTTATTAAACTATTTAATCCGTACTATGTTAGTAACCAAGAAGCTATTCTCGCTAAGAGTTTGTACTCATAGACAACTGAAAAACGTATTTATAAAAATAAAGAACGTAACAGCTAAATTTAAACAGTTAAGCTATTTAAATTTAGCTGTTACGTTACATTAAACCTACGAAAGTAAATTAATTACAAATGTAGTCAAGAAATTTAAAATTTTAATGAAATTGGGCAAAATAAAATAAGATTATATAACACATACAACATTGAAACATTAAATATTCAGAAGATGACCAATAAAAACACGTGATCTCTCGTGTCTACCCACATGGGTGCTTATTCATTCACATACCCTTCCTACTCCACTCCACACTTAACCTCTGTCTGTCTTTCTTAAGCGCCATTTACTGATATACCTAGATACACTACATATTGGTGTAATTACTTTGCGTCGAATTGCTGGGCTGTGCTAGGATTTTGCTCCTTGGCTAGGCTTTTGAAATCGGCATATTTTCTTCTTGAGAAAATCAGTTGCGAAAAAATTAAAACTAAATATTATTTCAAGGTAAAATAGGATAGAGTTGAGTTTTTTGAAGGTTCTACTTTCTTCCGTATCACGTTTTTTTTAAGACTGATTGTTCACATACCACGTAAAACAATAGTTTTTACTTGATACGTGTACAAACAAATAGATAGACAACAGTATCAAAAACGAAAAATGCATTTTATTACTAATCCATAAGTTCACAGAATTATTTTTTTTGCAAATAAGTTCAGTATGAAGGGATCCAAATTTGTAGTTTTATTATCGTTTTGACTTTGAAAAATAATTCCAAAAATGTGTCACCCAAAATTGTTATTTTGTTCATATTGGAAAAATGTTGTTAAGTATAGGCATGTTTGACATAACTATGTTTTGAAATTGCGTTGAATTAGTTGTATTTTTAAAATCGGCAGATCTGGGACAAGTATTTTATAAAATTATCTGTGAAAGTTTTCGATATTTTCATACTATTGCAAAAACAAATATTGTAAAAATATCCGTTACCCTAACATTTGTGATTATAAATATTATAATAAAAATTTTTATAATAACAGTCATATTCAGTATAGTTATAGCAGACGTATAATTGTGACGTTTTATATCAGAAAGGAATGACGTTTTCATTCTTGTCAATGCCGTTATATAAACACTTGCATAAACATTTTGCATCGAAAATTAAGTGCATGTATTAATGACTGTGTAATTAATTGCTATTGGATTATATATATTTAACTACATTTATCAGCATGATAAAATTTAGAACTTAAATAAACTTACCTTGAACATACATTCTGCTTTGAATAAGATCTCCCCGGGTTCGAAATTTTCAACTTCCTTTCCAGTTTTAGAATTAATCAGCTGCAAGAAAAAAGTTTTAAAAAATCAAGAAAATAAATTGGATATATTGTATTTTTAGAGACGTAGTAGTTAAGTTTGAAAATAGTTATCACTGTTCTATTTGTGTAAATTTGTGGAAAATTCACAATTAAATGAAACTATGTGATGTAGTATTATTACTACTTCAAGTTTTTTGCCACGACCTAGGTTTCGTTGTATTATAACATCTTTAGGTGGGTTATTAGCAAAGAAAGTAGAAATAATACTACATCACGTAGTTTCATTTAATTGTTAATAATGAATTTCTATAAAATGAATGCTAAATTTATTCAAAATTTTTGAATAATTTTAAAAATATCTTGGAGTGAGGTTATTAACAGCTTTATTGAAGTGAAACTTCTTTTACGACATTCGAATCATTCTACCACATTTGAATTCTATAATATTCAGATAAAGTAAATGCAGAATGTAGCAAGAATATCAAATAGTTCATTCGAATACTAATGTATTCAATAAAACAGCTGGTCGCCTACTCTTTAACAAATCAGACCAAACATTTTATGTGATTGTTATATTATCATTTGTTCAAAAGATTTATGTGAAATTTTATAAGTATACATTAATAAATTAGTGAAAATAAAGCTTATAAAAATAGAACACATTTACAGGTAACTAATGGTTATTTTAAATTTGTAACTAATTGAAATCTTAAAGAAATTTTACGTCATCTGGGATTCTGCAGGTAAGGCTCAAATGTTTTATTGTATACATGTTTTAAATTATTTTAACATAAACAAATTGTTAAAATTACCTTAATATCGATAAATGGAAACGGTCTTCCCGTCGAACCTGCTTTCGTATCGACACAATTAAACATCTGTATTCCTAACTCTGTTATTCCGTACGCATTATATGCTTCACCCCTCGTTATGTTCTGGAAAATTCATACGAAAATTGAACGAGTAATATTTGTTCAAACATTCTGATATAACTCAGTAATATTACATAAAAATTATAGCAATACAATGAAATTTTCTTTCAAAGTCTAATTTATTTGTGAATTCGCGATGATATAGTATTGGTTTCTGATATCACAGTAAAAAATAAAAAATAAATTGACTTCACGAAATAGCTCTCAAATATTATGCAGTAAATGAAAAATCGTATATATATATATATATTAAAACATATTGCGGTAAATTAAAAATTAAACAAAACCTGTTAATGGCGAATGGACCTAGCACAACTAGGTTTCTTTAATACTGATTGCATTCACCTACAGGAAGATCTTAATAAGCTCGATGCGTACTGATTACTTTCTACTGCAAATCGATTACCTTCTCCTAAAATAAGATGGTTCATTCTCATCTATATAATATTGGTTATACTTCAATGGAGTCTCTTCATGATATACGTGATCTTGGGGTTATTTCTGATTCTAAATTAAACTTTAACACTCACGTGAAGCAAATTACCACGCGGACATAAGCGTTTCTGGGTTTCATTTCATAACTGCCAAACTCTTCAGGGAGATGAGAACGTAACGTATACTTTACACAGCTCTTGTTTGATCTCAACTTGATATGCTGTTGTAATCTTAAATCTTTACTGTGCTACCTATTCTGATATGATTGAGCGAGTACAAAAACGGTATTTACGCACATTGCAATACAGTTTTAATGCACCAAAAACTGACTATGCTAAGGCAATTTTGCTGTTTAAATACAGCACACTACACGAGTTGAAATGGGGGCAACAGTCTAGCATAATATCTGTCATGATCGATACGATTTTTAGACATTGGGACATTGGGAGCCAACTGCAGTTTCGTGTGCCCAGGAGATCGACCCATAGTTCTGCGCTTTTTCAACTTCCTACAGCCGTACTGATGCCGGTAACTGCGCGCCATTACGCAGACTTCGTGATGATTGCGACAAGCTGTTTCATTTCGTCGATATTTTTGCTAGTTCGCTGTTCCAATACAAGTTGTCCATTTCTAGAATATTGTTTAATGGTCAATCCGTTAATATGAAATCGAATAATGTGACCCATGAATATCCGTAATCTCCCTGATAAATTTATTTAGTGGATTATAATTTATGTTACCCTATTTAGTCTTCTCATGATTATTTCGATTTTTTTTTTGTATTTTTGCACTTAAAATATTTCTGTTATTTTGGACATAGTTATTGTTATCATAATTATGATGTTTATTATCACGCGCAAAAGTAATTAATGTTAATTTCTAATTTTGTATTTATTATTTTCATTTTGTAATTAATATGTAAATTATTATTTGTGTTATTGAATAATTGGTGCTATTTGATATTATTCTATTTTAATAAATTATTGTTATGTGAATTTTTTATTTTTCTACTGCTATTGTTAAATTATCATTGTTATTTTGTATAGAATTATCATCAGTATTTGTTAATCAATCTTTACAAGTATCAAAACTCTAGGTAGTAGGGAATATTAGGATACAAGTCTACCTGGTATAAACCTCATATATTGTTGTAATGTCATGATTGGTATTTTTTTCCCGTATGAAATAAATATAAAAAAAATTATGCATAATTTCATTAAAGTACGTTCTTCAGGTTTACGTTCTTAAAGTACATTCAAACTTAATTATTTATTATAAAACTGTTTTAATTAACCTCATTGGGAAATGTATAACTTTAGTTTTACATATTTTAATGCTTGTTGGCCCTTTAAGTTACAATATAGTGTTTCGAATTTAGCAATATATTCCAAGATGAGGATTTTGTTAATTATATTAGACTACTAACAAGTCTGCTGTCAAAAATTAAGTACGTACAGTTTTATTAAGATTTAATCTAGGTATATGTGACTCACCTGGAATTGTTCCAACAATCCTGGATGCGACGCCATTCCACCGATTTGGCATCGCTTAATTGATGTCATGTCGTACTTATGAACATCGGGATGGTGAATTATCAAATTGATTAACGATGGAGGTATTGTGGCTGAGGATGGCTGTAAATACTGATTACTTAGTGAATAGAATAAATTAAGAAGAGTGTATCCGCGCGTGCATGCTTGTGTATATATTTTCGTGTATATTTCATATACCGTACATACACGCATATGGGCGTGATTGTTTCCGTAAGTAATTATTAAAGAGTACAATATAATAGACGCAAATATTCAAGAACAGCATTATTCTCACATAACCAGTTATATCTCAGTGATCGTAACACACGAAAATTCAAACGCGAGAAAAACTTTTATTTCTTTGTGTGTATTTTGATATTGCGAATTTCCAAAATGGTGGGAAACTCAGTTTCCTTATCCGCTCCAATTATTAATACTATTTACTAACGGTCTGCAAGTAAAATTAATGTGACATCCAAATAAATAGACGGATAGACGTGACGGAAGCGTAAATGTTCCTTTAGTTTCAAGATGGAATGTTTCAAGACGCAGTCAATTTCAAGATGGAATGTTTACAAACAATCGAATTTGACAGTTAAAATATGGTTGGCACAAATGTAATATTCGATCAGCTGACGACTGTTTATAAAATTCATTGCATTATTCCCGAAGTATTATTAAAGTATTTAAATAATCAAAATATTAACTTCAGAAAGTTTCACTATGAAAAATGTTATAAATACAAGTATTACGCCATTATTTTATTGATACCAATTCTAAATTTTTACACGGTAAAAATGGACAACCCTCCATTTTTTTGCCGAAATAGTCAGGCATTTCAAACATTTTGTGAAAATAATCAAAATCTCAACGCTGTAAAAATCTAGATATATATATGCTATTCATTAATTTTATTAAGCGTTAGAGTGAGATAGCTACAATGTGTCAGCTTACGCTGCTATATTTCTAGGTTTGATGACCTTATACACAGATATAGTTATGATATATTTGGCGTATAGATAATTAAACGAACATTGTGACATATCTCATTTTATCTTCAAGTAAGTGGTGGTACCAAAATATTTTCCACTGTAGCCTACAAATTGTATACGTACTTTATGATAATGTTTTTATAATAACTGAGCTTTTTCTCTTATTTCGATGTATATTTTCGATGATTATTCTTAATATTAGACATATTTATATCAAAAACATTAAAAAAGCTTTAATCTAAAATATCCATTATAAGTTGGTCGCTCATATAAGGATAAGATGGCCACTTAATTTCCGGGTCATTTTTCAGCTTCCTTTGCATTTTTCGTTACTTTTTTCTTTTTTGTCGTGTAAATTTTTCTTTTCCATTTCTTGTTTCTTCATTTTCTTGCCACAAGGATTGCAAGAATTGTTGAATGGAATACAATTTACATGCGGTCATAATTTACAAACAATTCATTGTAGCTAATCATCTATTTTCTGTCTCGTAATAATTTTCAGCGCATTCCACGCATCATGTATATTATCGTCAGGACCGAAATCTTCAGCGGCTAATTCTATCGTTTCTTCTTCCTCAAAACTTGAATGTAATTTAATTTTTTGCTTATTAATAATTAAGATTTTTCTTCATAATCTTATTATTTTTACTTTCTCTTTCATTTTTTTCACTAATATAATATAGGGGTGCGTGTACCTTCGCTATTTGCTTGGACAGTTTCCGAACGCTAGTAAACAGTTCTACAACTGGATACATATCAGTCAGATAATTTGAAGTCGGGTCGGATTTTGTGAGCATCCTCATTAGATCTTTATGTTAAAGGCCCAGTTGGTGGTAGTTATTTTTGAACCCGTTTAGGGGTAGGATCTTCAAGTATTGAAATCTCTTCAATATGTCTGTAATTTATAAGATTATCAAATCTGGAAAGATTAATCTGGAATCTAAAGTTAGCGCCATTTGTGAATTTATTATTCGATTTGAAGTTATGTTATTGGCAAGTTATTATCTTCAAGGAAAAAAGAGTAAAAACATAATAAAATTTAAAAATATTAACATTGCAATATCAAATATCAACGTACTAAAAAATCTCAGGTAAATTGAAACTTTGAAGTTTAAAAACCCTTTATAATTTTTTTTTCATTAAAAAAATGTATACAGCTACGTACACGTTCGAGAAGCAATCGCTCACCAATCTTAGCTCACGACATATAGAGCAGCAGTAAAATTTTTGGGTTTGTCGTTTCATTGAACAGGCCATATAATATTGAATTAGCCTACACTAATACCCGGAAACTCAGCCTTGATTGTATTTATACATATTACAGCGCATTCGCAGTGATTCTTTATGACGCATTTTAATAGTCGTACAAAAAGAAAACGAATTATGAGCGGCATAGTGTATTAAGGGGAAATTAATACATTAATTGAAATATTATTCTGAAAAGAAAACATGTATCTACGTTTGGATGCGGAAAATATAATGTTTACCTCATCTCGAAATTTTCGACAAATAATTGAATATTTAATTCACACTGACATATCTATATTAATGTTTATACTACTCGAATAATCTAAAAAACATGTGAATAGATATTAGAAAGAGAAGAAATGAAATACCCATTTTTATGGTCAATACACCTTGAAACTTAGTTAATAATAATATTTTGACACCTTACTTTCTTTCAACTTTCAAGAAATCATCAGTTTATCAGATAAAAATGCCGATTTATGCTTATGAATTTTGCAGGACAATAAACTTTATATGTATATTTGGTAAAACTAACTTATTAGTCTTCGATTTGAGGACAACCAATGCGGATCCGTATGATTAACTGTTTGTCCGCCTGTTGCACAAACACGATACTTAACAATTGCATTGAAGTGGCTATATATAAATTTATGTAGGACCAACAAATCTTAATTAATCCGAGCGCACAGCTAGTATAATTATTTGCGCATTCATTATTTCTATGTTCACAAGGGACACACTTCTTGTCCAATTCAGGAGATCAATTATATTTTTTTATTTACTGTATGCCCACATATGGAAACTTATTTATACAACGTATATTCAATGCTTGCTTGCAACACTTATCAACGTAATGGCGGGAGAGGTCCGTACTCTCATTTTCCAATATTGCTCTCTAAATTTTTGGTATTTCATAAAAATATTTTGTATTATATTAATTTATTATATTATTATGTGTTTAATAATGTTAAATTCGTTGTGTTAAATGTGTGATATTTTTAAGTACGAGCGAAATTAAAATGGCGAATGTTCTTCTAAGGACCGTACTTATACAGCTGTCATATCACTGTAAGATAAACAGAATCAAAATGATCTGGACACAAAAGAAATCAGATGTGGCGAAAGAAAACACTACTTTTAAATTAAACGATGTCAAAAGATTTCGACTTGGAGCAATGTCATTTAATTAAGCCCCGCGGCATGGCCGAACGAACATTGTTATCGTTGATATACGATGTAATTACTGTTGGTATACGATGTAATATATATATATATATTTATGATGAATAAATTCTGCTAATATGTTGTGTAATAGATATGATATGTTCTGTAATACTATTTCTCAGTGATATCGGCAATAGGGCGGCCTCGCAGGCATTAACATTAGGCACAACCATCTTTGGATATGGGTGTGAAGCCCAGATGTATTGTGATGTAATTGTATACGTATGCAGTGTATTTTCTCTGTGAAATGTTATTGTATTTCGTGTATTTTTATACATTAGTTCGTTTTAAAAAAATATTTTAATAATTACTCAAAAATTAAGTTATTTATTTTTGAGTAATTATTAAAGCGGTTACTTTGTAATAATTTCCTGTACAACTTGACATTTAATTATACAAGTATTTCTATGGAAATTTTTGGTATTATTTTATTATATGTCTTTTTATGTAATACTTTTAAATTGTTCGAAACACATCACATCTTCATACACAGTGTAAATGTGTACACTAGTAAAAAAAAAGATTTTGTAATCACAAATAGCAAATAAATCTACATTAAATTACTAACGTGAATGTAAGAAAAAGGTTTGCAATACCTGAACTGTCAAAAGTGATTGTTTATAACCATTCCATTTTGAAATTGAATGGACTATAGTTAAGCTATGGAACCCTAAAAACGGACCGTTATGGTGAGATTTTAGTGACTATCCATCCATATATAACAGCTGTTCTTCTCAGCAATTGCTATTATTATTATTCACTTAAAATTTGGCACACTTGTTAAACTTGCCCGCATGTATTTGAAACAAGGTCCATTAGTTTTAAAAATTGTATTCTTTATAATTAAAACTAGTTTCAAAATAAGGTGTAGAAGTGGCGCAACCCGATTAAGGGTGCCATGATAGCTTACCTCGAACCCATTACTCCTTGTTTTAAAAGTGGAAAATCTATTCTACTTTTCATTTTATTTCATTGCAAATATTATATATCCCTCCGTTATTTCCGATAATATCAAGCTAAAAAAATTGGAAG
This sequence comes from Druceiella hillmani, assembly GCA_039881145.1. Lineage (NCBI taxonomy): Eukaryota > Metazoa > Arthropoda > Insecta > Lepidoptera > Hepialidae > Druceiella > Druceiella hillmani. The sequence goes on along the minus strand of JAYKKI010000085.1, from coordinate 6,540,739 downwards.
GATTCGGACCAATACAAAGTCTCGTAAATACTACGCGAAAAACATGAAGTTGTTAATTGTTTTTTCATTTCTCTCTATACTATAATGGAGCAGATATGTCATATAAAAAAAAACTGAAAAAAACAAGAGTATTATAATAATTAGTAACAAAATGTTTCATTTTAAAAAAATGATAATTATTAGAATAAATAATTGGATTTTCGAATTATTGTCACGCTCAATCACTGCAAGTTGGTTAAGTCTGACCCCTAGATGTTAGAGAAATAGTTCCAATACAGAGAATGCAGGAGATGGAATGTGAAGCATGCGAGCGAGAGGCTGAACGTGAGATTTGTATGAGGTCAGGCGTCGTTATCGTGTAACTTGCGTAAATAGAAATTATTTATTTATCGATGTTTAAATACGATTATAATTATAAACTTAATTATATTTTATTGCAAACTAACGAAATATATATGTTGTTTCTTTATTTTGAACATCTTTTTATACTATAATTGCCATTTCCTTTAAAATCAAGGTTTTGTAAAATTAAATGAAATTACGTGATGTAGTATTATTTCCACTTTCTTTAAGTTCTTTAATCTTTGCTAATATTCCACCTGAAGATATTGTACAAATGTTGTATAGATACAACGAAACCTAGGTCGTGGTAAAGAAATTAAAGAAAGTGGAAATAATACTACATCACGTAGTTTCATTTAATTTAGAATAATGTATTTCCACATATATTCAATCAAGGTTATGTTTTAATATAATTTTGTTCCATATAGTTGGTTATATAGGTATGCTGACTTATAATCATCCCACAAGTTGCATATTAGAAGAATATTAGGTATTTAACCAAAATTTAAAGGGATGAGGTAATATTACGGAATAATTAGATAAATCGTAGTAACGAACATCCAGAAATAAAATGTAATATTGCGGTAAATAACTTTGTTAATGGTGCATAGGAAAAAATCGAGAAAGCTAGCTATATTAATTGAAGCGCAAGCAAAAAAAATAAATACTTGAACTATGTGAATTGAACAAAAATTTAATTGGAACAATAATGAAATATAACAAGACACAAATTAAATTAATCATTAACTTATCTAGCAAAGACTGCTTCATAAAATTATTTACTTGTTGATAATGCATGCACACGACGACTTTTAGGAAAATTAGTTTAATATTTAAATACTAAATATACAAATCAGTACCACTGCAAGTCTTCATAAATAATTATAGATATGATTTATAAATAGAAAATAAACATATTACATTTCATAACGTTCTGGCTCTGGAAACATCCAGTTCGCAAATCTGCTTGCACTTAACAGGTATAATTTTTTAATGAAGGAAAATACCATATTAGAAAAGAGTAAAAAAACATATGATCCAGCGATTTTTATATATGACTATATATCTTAATTTATTTTATATCAATTTGATAACTGATAATACATTGAAATAATATTGTACTAAATTCTTTCCATTCCATTAGATTTCCTTTTGTATTTAACTGATCTTGTTTTCTGTTATGATTTTGCAAACGTTAATGCAGTAATATGATAAATAAATAAATAAATATTATAACCAATAATGTAAAAACAAAGTTCATACCCTGTATTTATGTACTATTTTCATTATTATTTCTGGATTGATTACTTCAACTGATGTTAGGACTCTCGTTACCACCATGAGGCAAGTCCCAAAAGTGAGTAATGAACCGGTCGCCCACTGCATAGGTGATGAAATTAAAATTCTGTCCATTGGCTGAGGATATCTAGTGAAACCATACCTGTTTACGTAAAATAAATTTGTTTAATTTAATGTTATTTACTTAGACATCTCTGAAATATTTTCCAAACATATGAATTAAAAAAATAAATATAAAAGGGGAAAATAATAATTAATTAAAGACGTAATAAAAGACAAGACATGAAAATAGAAAAAACAGAGGGAGCAACGAAAGCAGAAATTGTAAGGAAGCTTTAATTTTTGTTTGTTTGAACATTTTAATTTTAATTCCTTGCATAGATAAAGAAAACCAGAAATATAGCATTTAATTAATAGTTAATATATTCCCCACTTTTTATAAAATTATATAGTTCACGGTTTTATTTCCTTAATTATGAATAAAATATTTTAACCAAAAAATTTAACCGAATTCAAATAAATGCTGAATAAGAAATGCACTGAAAAAACGTGTAATAAAAATTTAAGCGCTTATTTGCAAACTTCGCAATACAATATTATTTGAAAATACAAGGCCAGTTTCAAAAATATTGCCACTGTTAGGAATTCTAGGAATCAATTTAAGCCAACGCCTTTCTCTGTTTTAGGAATATAAGCACAGCAGGGCACGACCATCAATTGTGTAAAAATCTAATAAAAAAAGCCAAAAGAGCGGAAACTTAATAAATTTATTCCTCATTATTGAGGAGTCCTTTCAAGATTAAACCTTTGTGACTAAAGGTCTCCTGGATACTAGTTTAACGAGCTAAAATTGAATGAATCTACTATACCCCATTGAAGATTTCTCTTTTCTTAACAAATTCATCATCAAACTATACCCATCTGTGGCTTAAATACTTCGAAACGTTTGTTAAATAACTTAAATTCAATTAATGAAAGGTGTCTTGTAGTCTCATCCCTTGAGGAGTTCCTCATTATATGTCCATCGACAGACCCTAATCATATCTAAATGAAATCTATCCAGAAAGATCTTTAGAAGCAAACAAATCATGAAAATCTATCAATAGATTTCAAAGTATGGACTTCCATTACAAAGTCGGTGTTTTAGAATAAAAATTCACCTAATTATTTCCATGTCATATCTGTGTAAAATTTTATAAATTCGTTAAGCAGTTTAAACTAAAAACGAGGACAAATGAATATATAAATCAACACTTCATAGCGTTAAACGAGCGCATTCAGGAATTAAAGTAATTATTGCATTCACCTGCTTAGTTGTTAATGTTGAAGTATTAAAAATGTTGAAGTATTAATATTCTGTTATTTATAAAAAATAAACCTTATTATTTTGTACTTAACACATGAAATATAATGCCAAGTTTACTTAAAACAAGGTCCATTGAAAAAGTAATTCAAAATTTACAAAAGAAATAAAGAAAAAAAATGTAAGTAAATACCAGTGTAAATTGAATTTTTTAAGAAGAAAATGAACCAAAATCTAAAATGAACTTTTTAAATTAAATAATATTTAACAAAATCACATTATAATGTAGTACAAGTTTCTTTTATTCAATATTTATAGTAAAATTTATGAAAAAAGTCTTACCAAAATAAAGCGGATTGTAAGAGTAGAGATTTCTGGGTGAATGCTGCAGCTTTAGACATTCCCGTCGATCCACTTGTACTGTATAGAATAGCAATGGTATTTGTTGGATCAAATGACGATGACCTGGGCATAAATTTCAATATTGCATAACTTAAAATAGCAAATATGTTAAATAGTAATGAAACTTACTCCAGGAGGTTTCTGATCGTATTTAAGTGCAAGTAACATTTTAGCAGTTTGACGATATGCAATACATTTTTCAGAAAGCTCTATATCTAGAAATTTAAATACAGCATTTTAATAAAACAAATTAATCTGAGCATATCTTAGTAGCCAAAATTCAAAATTATTTGGAAATTTTATGGGACGGGAGAAGAGACAAATTATTATTAAAAGAAAATTTTTAATTCCATATGCAATGTTAGATATCGTCTGAAAAAGCTAGTTATAAGAGTCTCAAAACTTTTTTTTACAATTTTAAAAGCTAGTTATGAGTCTCAAAAAGCTAGTTATAAGAGTCTCAAAACTTTTTCTTACAATTTTAAGTAGTATATATGTAGACATATATTTAAATAGTATATATGTAGACATACATTAAAAGTATATATGTAGACATACATTAAAAGCTAGTTATAATAGTCTCAAAAAGCTAGTTACAAGAGTCTCAAAACTTTTTTTTACAATATAGCAAAAAATATGTCCCTCACTTCATTTTTATACCTACTGAGCCTAAAATTATAATAAAAGGGTTTTAGAAGCCCGTGTGGAAAAACTATAACAATTATTACGGATGCCATAATTTTTAAAATATACATGATAATATACAAAGATACATTTTGATGAGGGACCAAATTTTAAGAAACGATTAAGAAATGACGACTAAATCATTAACTCTTTTACAACTTTTTCAATTTGTCCTCTAGGAATAAAAGTAACTCATGGACATAATACATTCAGAAACTCTTAAACAATTCGCCGTAGGTGAAAAATACAAGGAATACGGCGGTCATAAAGAACATTCCCCACTACGCATCCGTGCACGTTTTTAATTACCCCACACCACGCAATGTTTCCACTTATTTTACATATTTCTTTGACCCTATTACGTAGGCTCGCATTGTTATGCATGCGCAAGCCGCAAGTTATCGATCGCGATAATAACTGTTCAAAATCAGCAAACGCACAGTAAACGCGAGTATAATGAGATGGTACGCTGTTGCAGCTTAAATGTAGAAAACATAGGTGGCGCACAGAGGTTGTAAGAAAGTGAAAATTTATTTCGTCTATAAAAACAAAGACTTATAAAAAAATCAAAGTGTGCTTCATCATTCCATAATTTTGCAGCTAATCAGAGACTATTACGATATTGACGGTCTGGGGCGAATACGTTTTTGAAATAGTTTACTCATACATAACGATTGAAAAATCATATTGACGGATGAAGTTTTGGTTACACGAGGTGGATGTTATAATGTGAATAACGAATATTTCGGTGTTTGTGCTACCCCCCGTGCAATTAGAGGCAATTATCATTAAGTGAAATTCAGTGACAATGTGTAGGCAGGAACAATTGGTAATGTAATTATTGGGTCTTAATTTATAGAAGGTCGTTTAATAGGTGAATTGTACTTAAACATATCACGGGATGTAATTGAAAATTTAATCAACGGTGTGCCGTTAACATTTCTAAGGAATTTTATTTATCAGTATGGCGGCACACCATCACACAGCGTAAGGTCAGTAAGCGATTTTTTGAAGAAACGCTATGGGCATATGAGGATAGGGCGTGGAGTTTCTGTACCGTGACCTGATAGGTGGTCAGATCTCTCGCTACTAGCTTTGTAATTGTGGAACAAGGTGAAAGGACATGTTTATGTTGAATAGACACGAAATCATGAGGACTTTAAAAGCAAAATAATTTCAGCGTTTGGTAAAATAAAATGTGACGGACGTGCATATTTATGTAATGAGTGAAATAGACTGCACTTTAAACGTTTTTTAAAACAATGTTAGCAATAAAGTCATAAATATATTTACATAAGACTTGATTAAGTAGATAAGTTTACAATTGTTTTAAATAAAAGGATTCCAATTATTTAAACAGGCCTTAATAAAATTACCGATTTCAATAAAGAAATTGAAAACTCAGTTATTATGGCGGTCATGGTTCGTAAAAGGTATAAGGGGAAAATTGCAATATTATTTCATAAAGTAAAAAAAGTATTCGTTAAAAATATGTTGAAACTTGCGTAAAAGAAGTCTTTTTGAATTGCATTAATAATTTTTCCATCCGAGTGAAGATTAAAAGTCAATTTTTATTTACCGAGGGATATTTTGAAATGCCCGCGGGTGCTCTTACACATACTTATGCCCCTATATATTGGATATCTAAATAAATACAATCGTGGTGAGGGCCTAAACTCGTTGTTACTCACGACATAAAATACAAATAACAATTCAATTATGCTTTGTCTCCATTTTGCAACTATGGAAGTACAACGAATATAATTCGATAAAATCGAAAGTCTTATTATTTACCTATAATGAAAATAAACTAAATTTGTTCTTGCAGATTTTCGAGCATGTCCGGGATTTTGCCAAATAAATTTCACCCAGTCGAAAATTTACGCTATGCATTTATGAACATCGTAAACTTTTACATTTCTTTGTAATTAATTGCAATTATGTTATTGAGTAATATTCTTGTCTATATTTGGAAAATCAAACGGAAGAGAATGTATATGTTAGTGTGTGTGTGTGTATGTGTCTGTACGTGCGTGAGCCCGAGTGCAATATAAAAAAAGATAAGTGGGATACTGACGATGATATGGACTGACGAAAATTTTAAGAGTTCCACATGCTTCATAAAAATTTAGTTACATTGTCAAGTGAAAATTGAAATTAATATTTTTATTATAATCCATTACAAAAATGTCCATTTTCATTGATATGTAATTTAGTGGGCTGATATGAAATCTATTTGATAAGATGATGCTTACGTACTTGAAACTTTGAACATTTTGCTCACTAGCCTCGGCCAAAAACTTGTCAAAAGTTTCAAATTTTCCATCATTTTTGTCAAATGTAATAATTTTGCAACTTATGCCAGTTGCCTTTATAACATTTTCAAACCTTGATGTGTAAGCATTCTGGCAGAATATAATTTTTGGTTTAACAGTTTCCAATGTAGGGGTAAGTTCAGCTGAAACAAACAAAATTTACATAGTTTAATAAGAAGTACTGAAATAAAAGTCACATACATACTTTAAATAAATAACACTTTGAATTTAGTTATTGCAGTTGGACTTAAGTATTCTTGCCTATATTACAGAATGATAATCAATAAATACAGTCACTCAGAATAATGTTACAATGGAATCTTTGTATATCACAATTATTTCAGACTGAAAAAATTAGTGGTGAGGAATATGGGTTCGACACAACTTTCATCTTTATTCAATTTACTAATAATCTTGCTCAGTTTCTATAACGGCAGATAAAAATTTGAATTATGTTAATAGTGAAAAGATATAAACTTGATTATAGGAAGTAACAAATATGAGAAAGTCAACAAAATCGAATTAGCATTTTTTTATATTTTCATCTACGAACAATTAGAAAAAATTGAGCATTTTGAGTGTTTACTTTTTTAAATTCGTTTTATTTTATGTTTCTCTTTCAGATTAATAACCTTAAAAAACACCTGCAACGTTAATTATGGAAAAAGAGGTAGGTAAATAGATCTGGAGTACATAAATTATCCAATATAAAAATGATTGAAATATCTAGCTAAATAAATGTTACCATATGTAATATAAGCTCTTACGTGCATTGCATAATCTGTAAGATGAATCACTCCTTAAGTGCCGAAATTTATCCTTACCGTTGAAGATTCAAATCTTTGCTAACAGCCCACCTGAAGATGTTGTGATACAACGAAACCTAGGTCGTGGTAAAGAACTTAAAGAAAGTAGAATTCATTTAATTGTGAATAATTAATTTCTACAAAATTAACGCCAAATATATGCAATATGTTCACTTTATAATTTTCAAATCATGGCCATATATTACTCAATATGTAGTCAGTGGAGGCTGTAATTTGGACCCTATTTTATTTCTTGTTATGATTATTTATTTTTCTCAGTTGCCAGTATTGCTCGCTGCCTTCTGTGTGCCGACAATCTGAAACTATTCTCGAGGGTAGCAAAGCCGCCTGATTGTGAGCTGTTTCAAAATAATACCGATTTAGTATATTAGCGGGGTTTAAACAATAAGTTACAATTTGATATGATCACATGCGCAATGATGACGTATTCCTGTCAACTGTAACCCTTGAATTAGAATTAAAAGTTAAAAGAAACGCCGCGCAAAAGGGATTTTCCTATACTACCTTGCGGAATCTCGTATAATTATGGACAACTATAAAATATTTAACGGTCATATCACTGAAACATATTAAAGGGTCTACAACAGTCCTGGCATTTGTCGTACAAATTTTCCACAATTTCCATGAGAATGTATCGTGACCTTATTTAATTCTTTAGTCCATAATATCGTTGAAACCAATGCAGTTATTTTGTCTTCACATTAATCAACTTATGTAGGTATGTTGGAGAAACTATTCAAAATGTTTATTAGATTTTGTGCAAAGAAAATATAGAGGTTTTTTTCATTTTTCTTCTGATTTTGTAATGGGAATGGTCGAATGTGATTCCCTTCAACTCCAATGGAAATTGGCTTCATTCATGCATTCGTTGAATTCATTAAATAATTATGTTAACTACACTTCGTTCTTGGAATTGGTACAGTTTTACGTTCCTTACTGCTACTAGCGAGAAAAGAGTCACAGTTAATTTTATTTCTTTAGAGCATGAATGAATATTCTACATCGTTCACCAGTTTTTACATTCTTATGATGATCAACCGAGTATTGCCAAAGGTATCAAATATTCGTATTTTTTCAACTTTATTGACCGTTTCAGGAATGTGATTACGAAGTTGTTTGGTAGTTCGCATTTTTAATTACACAGTTAGTTTTAGGTTTAATTTAAATGAATTTCTTTTTTTGTTTTCTTAATTATATTTATGAATAACCTCTACGTTGACGATTTTATGCCAGAAATAATTAAATGAATATAAAACAAGGACTTTGTAAAACTATCTATGATTAATAAATTACCAGATCGTAATACGTGTTTTGCTTGTTATTGTCCTAATTCATGCAATAAATGATCGTTAAACCCATCAAAAATATAAATGTTCTCCTAAATTATCATGCTAACTAAAAAAAAATCGTTAAAACCAAAATACAAAATGAAAAAAAAACAATTTAGATCCTGTCGGGTTGTTTATGGGGAATAAAAAAAATAGAAATTCAAAAGTTACGCACAAATATTTTTAAGTGGTTAACATAGCTTTTATATTTATCTATGACAAGTTTTATAATTAAATAAAATCTATTACAGGGAGGAAGCTTGCTGAAATGACCTTACTCAACTGGGCCACTTTAATACAAGATAATCTAACGTAACACTTATGTAGGAAGAGAAATATGTGAAAACGTGCCAAATTTCAGTTTCTATGTCAAATACGAGTAAGTCAGGCTTTAATGATATGTGAGTAGGTCAGATTAAAAATTAACAATGTATTGAACTCTATAAGAAAGGATAAAGTTTATATTCACAACTATCAAAATTATTGAAATACCTATTATTTTCTTGTGCATGCACAGTTATAACATTGGATATCAAATAGGTCTGTCAGCAAGGGGTATCAAGTGCGAGTTCAAAATCTTTGGTGTAAATAAATATTTGGTGGACGAAAAGATTTTAAATTAGTCGCGTGCTACCGCGTGCATCGATATTCTCTGTATACAACTCTATCATTCACATTCTTTTACTCTTTGTTTAGCCCTGTATTAAGATATAGTTAAAATGTGCCTTTAAAATGGAAGAAAATTAAAGAATAGTATAATCAAAACTAAATTTATCCTGTTAATTTCTGAAGTAGTTTATTATATGTCAACAAGCAAGAAAATGTAGAAGCTTACAACAACAAGAAAACATAGAAGTAAATTATTCTGATGAAGATTACAATTGAAAAAATTTTAAAAATGGAATGATAACAAATTACAGTAAATAGCCCTTTTAAGAAAAAGTTAGTGATGAAAATATCTTATGAATACTTATATATAAATGTGAAAACGAAAAGGATGCTATGGTGATTTTTCACGTGAAATTCTATTAGTTCCAAAACAGTATTTATTACTAATTTATCTTCAGCGCGTAGGTAAAGTTGCAAAAATGAAATAAACATCACTTTGCAACCAAAAGTCAGATTTTAATAGTTTGTGTGCTATATCCAATTTCTTTTGTCATTTCTCGAAGTCAGAACTGAAATATTTATACTTTCTAATAAATTTAATAACGAGTTATGTTCAAAGTTTTATGACTTAAAGGATTTCTTGAAAAATAAATAACCAAATGCTTTTATTCGGGTACTGCTTAATGGAAAGTATGCTAGAAATGAGTGTTATAGCATCACCATTGCAAGACTACTCGTACATATGACAGCAAGCAAGTATTTGATAAATAACGTAAATTACTCGTCTAAGTTATCAGAAATTCTTATTTTAAACGAGCGAAAGTATCAGTCGTATACGTCGGAAATGCCGAAATTTCGGCTAATTGTTATTATAAAATTATAGCTAAGAATGACTAAGTACATTAAGTCTAAGAATAAAATTAACCAGTGCCATTTTTAGAGCTGTTCACATGTAACAATATAACGTTTGCCACATTAGCAGTAGCAAGCTTGGGGCTATGGGACAGATGGACATGTGTGCACATTAAGAGTAGTAATTTGAATAAAATAAAGAATGGAACTAGCGATAAATTGTCTTAACTTTTAATCAGCGACGTTATGAAAGAAATATACATAACCTGCAAATAGAGGAGGTAAATAAATCATGTCACTATTCCCACATGTACAATGTTCTTGAAACAAAATTTGTTGGAGGATTGTTTTTTGTGCAAATGTGGTCATATAACCCTAACACATTTCTGAAGAATGAAATTAAGCGTTTGTGAGATTCTAAGTTTCATAGGCATCGGCCAGAACAATCAAAACAAAACAAAATAAAGATACAGAATATGGATAATTAGGACTAATTTTGTAATGGTCAAAGAAAGAATTCTGAGAAAAAAAGGAAAAATTCACCTAAAAAACGCATACACTATGAGACAGAATATTGTTTCGAAACGAGCTAATTAAACAATTGCAGAAGGAAGAAAAAGGCTTATTATTTGATATAATATAAATCTAGGAAACAAGTTCTAGGCTAAAAAAACAATCAGCAGTTTTACTGAAAAACAGGTCCGTATCCTTAAGTTAAAAAATAATTTCCTTATGAAGCGTGATACTCGAGGAAATATGCCCATTTTTACCAATTTCAAAATCTTGTAATGGGTAAACCATTATAAAAGAAAATACAATAAAATCAGACGGGAAATCTGAGCAGGGTACGCTTGCCTGATTCTCTGAACATATAAAAATTATCACAGATAATAGAGATGTTTTAGTGAAAAAAGGATGGGCAGATATCAAAACTACTGACGCAGAAAACTTGCTTTATGGTTAGAGTGGAAAAACACCAGAAAGGAATAAAATGAATAGAACTCCAGTTTAAGTCAAATTCTAGCAGATCAGAATATATATATTCATATAGATGATGATCATGCAAATAATATCTGAGTTACTTCAAATACTGATACTTATATTTAATTTAAGAATACGAGACAATGAGAAGATGGAAGCGTTATAGTACGTTTATACAAATTTACGTGTTTCCGGTCATGTTTTAGAATTCGAATAAATTATCTTCTTACAGGCGCTGAAAGGACCAAGAGGGAGAATAATGGAAACTGTTTACTTGTATTGGATAATGTGACATGCATATTACTCTCTTATGTTTACCACTGAGATAGAAAAAGACAATAGTTTAGATGACTAAAATGTTTGTAAAGAAATTAATGGAAATATTTTAAGATTAAAATATTTACCTACTAGTTAAAATTGTTTCTATTAGTATATTATGTAAGAAAGAAATTATTTACGAGTCGAATTTTTGTCAGTATGTACATATATAAGGATAAGAAAGTGTGTGAGTAAATTAGGCTTTATGATTAGTATATTTTAATCATATGCTCAAGAGAAATTTATAACTTTATTAAAATCATAATGTTTACATCCACGATCCTAAATGTTTGCTAACGGTACTCGAGTTATGAAAAACGAGACTGAATTTTATTAAAATGTAATGACATAACTTTACATTTAGAGCATTTTTATCTTGATCAGACAAAGCAATTATTATTTTTATTAACGCAAACTTCTACAAATACTTCTATTTAACGTAAACATTTCCAAAACTAAAAATAAATAACAGATACTCCTTATCAAAGACTGATAAGCATTATAAAGTACTTATCATTTTACCAAGAACTGATGTTGCATAAAGTGCAAAAAGAGATTAAAAATTCTTGAAAAAAACATTTAAATATTGTAAAGAAAATGTAGAAACAAGGTTTCTTTATACTCACGGGTCTGGTTCTATGATCTAATAGCAGAGAGATAAACAGTACCTTTGAATACTGTGGTAAAGCATGTAGCATTCCCAGGAGCGGCTAGAAACTTTGTTCAAAAAGTTATTGTATCACTGGAAAGACAGTAATACAATACATCGTGTATTGTATTACTATAAAGACAGTAATACTACATTAAATCGTGATAATAAAAGTGATTATGTTACTATTGATAAGGAAGTCAAGCGTCAAATTACAGATCAAAATAAGTTGATATTCGGTCTCACTTTGTTAGATATGTTACTACAAATAAGTTTAATGCCATTGAATATACATTAAACCAAGAAATATATACTGACTAGTAACTAAGAGTAAATTACCAAAAATACTATGAATTTATGAAAATATTACGAATTATTCCGTATCATTGTTTAATATATTCATAATTAATAAAAAAAAATATCATAATTGTACATTTATTTTAAGAACTGTTTTCCATATCGAAATGATTTATTTAAATAATACTGCCTTTTATGCATTGTAAAACGTACAAAATTTAATAATTATTAGGTTACAACCGAAAATAAAAATGTTTTAATAGTTATTATGTAAGGACGTCGGAAAATAACGGATACATACATATTCAAAAGTTAATTAGGTTTAATTATTATTTTGCAGAGAACGCACATTAAATTTGGTTAGTCGCCCATCAATTTACTTCAGAAGTATGAATTTTAGATGAATTTAAAGGAAAGTAAAAAATATTGAAAATATTTGGCGTTAATTTTGTGGAAATTCATTATTCACAATTAAATGAATCTACGTGATGTAGTATTATTTCTACTTTCTTTAAATTTTTTACTACGACCTAGGTTTCGTTGTGTTACAACATCTTCATTATCGACCGGTTATTAGCAAAGATGTCTGAAATCTTTGCTAATAACCCACCTGAAGATGTTGTAATACAACGAAACCTGGGTCGTGGTAAAGAACTTAAAGAAAGTAGAAATAATACTACGTTAGGTAGTTTCATTTAATTGTGAGGAAAGTAAAAATTAATAATATACTTTTCTACGTATGTAAAGTGGAAGCAATTTTATATTACTTTTTATATACATTTTTAGTTAATCAGTTAATTAAACAGAGAAGTAATTGTCGCCGTTAACTATACTTAATTTATTTGTAACATTATTTATTATGTTTTATTTAAATATCATTTAACTATAGATAAACTTGATATTTAGTAGTGAATTTAATGGAACATTACATTTATTTATTGAAGAACTTAGAGATCGATAATTTTACGTTGCAATTAATGGGTTAGATTTTTAAACTCTGACGAGATTAGATTCCTTATAAGATTTTTGTTTTAAGTCTCTTTTGAGAAATATTATTCTTAACACATTATGATATGACCCGATTTTTTTAATAGGCGCAAAAATGTGATATATTCATGAAATCAAGTCTTCAATATATTAGTTTTCTTAATGTTATTTCCATCATGTTTGTTAGTAGTTTTGTATGCTCCGACGCTCATTTTTCTATTCATATTTGAATAGAAAAATGAGCGTCATCTTTTTATATTTGTGTTATAAATTATAGATTCAGCGAAGTATATCTAATTATGCACAGATAAGCTTTTAATATTTATTAAATATGACACAAATTTAAATCATATGATAAACGTCTACCATCCGTCAAAATGACTTCATGTGATGATATGCTTCCCACGTGTATTGATAAGCTTCGTGACAAGGAGTATTATTGTCAATGCGGTGCAAGTGTAATATCTGCGATATTATGCAGGCTGCTTTGCGTCATATGTTTATAAAAAAGACGCGTTGCTATGGTGACATATATTTGAAAGATTGTTTTGTGAATATTATGTTAATTGTTTTATCGCTCAACAATTCCGTATCAATTTGATTCAATATTTTTATTTTAATTGCGTTTTTAAAAATTGTGCCTATTGTCAGAACCTAGTGGGTAATATATATATATAAAAAATTTATTCATAAAGAGATGAAATTTTCGTGTAATAAGTAAAATCTAAATGTCTTTCCGTTATCAATTATAGTAAATTAAAGCCGTAAAAAATGTATTCATAAAGAAATGAAATTTGCTATATAAAAAATGTATTCATAAAAAGATGAAATTTGCGTGTAATAAGTAAAAGCCAAATTTATTTCTGTTATCAATTATAGTAAATTAAAGCCGTAAAAAATGTATTCATAAAGAGATGAAATTTGCTATATAAAAAATGTATTCATAAAGAGATTAAATTTGCGTGTAATAAGTAAAAGCCAAATTTATTTCTGTTATCAATTATAGTAAATTAAAGCCGAAAAAATGTATTCATAAAGAGATGAAATTTGCTATATAAAAAATGTATTCATAAAGAGATTAAATTTGCGTGTAATAAGTAAAAGCCAAATTTCTTTCCGTTATCAATTATAGTAAATTATTATCAATTATAGTAATAAAAGCCAAATTTCTTTCCGTTATCAATTATAGTAAATTATTATCAATTATAGTAATAAAAGCCAAATTTCTTTCCGTTATCAATTATAGTAAATTATTATCAATTATAGTAATAAAAGCCAAATTTCTTTCCGTTATCAATTATAGTAAATTAAAATGTTACTTAACAATAACATTAAACCAGTATATGCAATTAAATACTAAATAATATTTTTAGCATTTTTCAAACGTCGTAAATATCTTTATTGTATTATGTATACTTGTATTTCATATCATATATATTTACTTTCATTCGCTTATTTGTTTCTTGAAAACTTATCGGTTTGCCATAAGGTATGTGGAAGTCACCTCAGAAAATTTTTTTTAAAATATAGCACAAACAATAAAAAATAACACGGAAAACACGGCTGGCAAACTTTTAAAAATCCATAACGCTATTCCTGAAGCGGTCAACAGAATACAACATATTAATTGTAAAATGTTTGAAATGACTTTATTTGTGAGTTGATATGGAATTCTAATGTGTGCGTGATTCTAACGCTTACTTTGTCTGCTGAAACTCAATTTATTTATGTTTTCTTTATATACCAATGTCATCATTTCATTACAGATAAATTTAATATTAAATAGTTAATCTGGTAGAAAATTTTATTTACTTATTGAAGAACTTAGAGATTGATTTTATAATCGTGGTATTCGATTTAGTGACAAATTAATAGCAATAAGGCATGAATTTATATCATGTTCTAAAATATTCGCCACTAAAATATTTTATTAAAAGAAATTAAAGAAAAAATATCGAAAATAATACATACGAGTGTACTTAATTTATATTACCTTCTTTCCACGTTCTGTCTATGGGATAGGCTATGATACCATCATATTGACAGGCGATAAGAGGTACTGTAACGTGGATGTGGTTCGGTCCCGCTATTATAACAACGTCTCCACGCTTTAAGCCCCTTAAACGAAGTCCGAGGGCCGCTCGGATCGTGCGGCAACTGAATGACTCATTTGTCTCCGACTCTCCCGTGTTCGCATCTATCTGAATAAATTTAAAAAGAATTAATGAAATTTATTTCGTTTTCTTTGATGATATCTAAGAAATAATATTCTAAAATGTAATAAAAAAACGAAGTTTGGTTCAGAATATTGCATTTTTTCATTGCTTTTTCGAGTCCTTTTTCATGCAGAATTTGGATATATAGTTTATGATTGTATGTATAGTATAATAAAGTTTGTATAAAAGACTTGCACTTAGCCGTACAAGTCTGGCTAACGTATAAAGGGTTCCGTACTTTGTTTGAAACGAAATTACTTATAATAAGGCGTCACTAATATAGACATTCTAGCGATATCAATATTTAAAAATTCCTAATATAATAGGGACAAATAAATTATAGTAAAAATGTGGAAATTATGGCATGTTGGATCATCGCTTGAGTTTTCCTACCACCTTTGCATACGCTTCTAAAAATTCCAAAAACTCTGTTTTATAATAAATTTAGCTTTAGCAGTTTTTAAAATAGGGAAGGGAGCAAATTTTTTTCACATTTTTCATGTTTTAGAAATGTGTTATACCAAATTAGGAAAAAAAAATTTCAGATCTTTTTAAACGATACCCTATAATATAACATACAAAAGGAAATTTGAAAATTGTTTTTACGATCGCACCATTAACCGAAAAAATTATAACCAAATAGTATAGTAATAACCAATAGTATAGGTTTTATCTGATATCTGAAAAACATAAGGCCTGTCTATGTCATAAGACATATCTATTGGATCAGCCAATTTCGCGTGAATCTGACAAACAAAGCTTTCCTGCTTAATGTATATAGATATATTAATGCGATTAGTATTACCTTTCTACCGCTGATGTATATCACTATTAAGCTACAATAATGTCTGAGAATTATCTAATTAATAAAAGCAAATTAAATGATAATGTGTTCATAAGATTACTTGAAATAATTTTGTATATGCGTCACAAAAAATATTCTTAACACACATTACGATACATGCCTGAATAACGTGATCGGGATATTTCTTGAATACTTTCAGCAAGAGTTTTCCAACATGATATTTATCGTCAGGATTTTGGGACTCGTTGACCACCTCGCCGCCAATAACATCCACATATTTCAGAGCATTACGCCAGCCTTCGTTTACATCCTCTAACGTTGTTAAGGGAATCATAGCCTAAAAATATTTATTTAAATTATTAATCCATTCAATTACTTCATCCAATCTTTAATTTTGTCCAAAACTGTAAAAATGCGTTTATTTATTGAAACATTCATCGACTAACGGTGGATATCGAACTTTTTTATCAATTGATCGGAGGAAAATATCAAATTATGAATTCGTGTTCATCACCGATTAGAGGAACGCCATGGCATGTGCGATAAGATATCGCAAAGGAATTATTCGTGGTACTTTGATGACAAAAACTGAAGTTAATAATATTTTAAATGAATTAAGTGCAAAATAGGGAAAATATTAAAACATATTGTGTAAATAAATATTCTCCTCAAAAGAGAATATGACTATATTCAGTTCAAACTCACTAAAACTTTTAGATTTTGATGAAAATTACATTGAATAATTCTTAAAACTATGTAAGTCAGTGTCTGATAACTACACAAATACTTTAATACATCATCTTGTAATATTTATAGTATGATCGTAAACTTATAATCATGCCAAACTCTAGTACAGATGGTTCTTGAGTTGATGCAAAATCAAGTCTTGGGAATATCTCATCAGCCCGCATTAACGAATTATAAAATGCCACTTATAATTTAGATTACGTAAAGAGAGCCAATGGCACCCTGATACAAATCATATTATGAGCACACTTTATTATTAATTATCTTCAAAAATATAGAAGGTTCTCAATTCGACTGCATTTTTGCATTAATGAATATTTTCAAAATTTATGAACCGAATTTAACAATCTTATTTATTTAAAAATGTAAAATGTTTTGAATATAAACTTGATTAAGATCTGATGATACATTCTAGATTTGCTCGAATCGGCAAAGGAATTACTCGAGCAATAAATTAACCGTGATATTTATTTCTTTCTGCATGTTTTTATAGATAAAGAAATCACAGCACCTCTTTGTGTAGTAGGCTACACAAAGACTTATGGATGATGAATGGGATTTCATGAAAAATGTTTAACTTAACAGACGATTACATCCATTTTTTTAAACGAAACAAACTTAATAAGTGAAATAAATATAAGGAAGAAGAAATTATCTTAGGTTGGCTAGTTGTTCAGAGAAAATTATAGAGGCAAATAAAGATAATTTTCCCAGGCCAAGTTTTTATAGAAATTAAGATTTACGTTTTTGCATTTCATCATATTTCTTTACAAGAACGTTTCCCAAATATGTTATATAAGATATGTATCATGCACTTTTACATTCTAGCAAATACTATCTCCATATTTTATGTGACAGGTATGCTCTGTGGTATATACCAAAATTTCAAGAATTCCAGACGTAGGTGTGTTTATAACCGGTATGTATATATATATATACACATATATATATATATATATATATATATATATATACATACATACATACATACATACATACATACATACATACATACATATATAAAGTCGAGTGTATGTTGGTAACCGCTTAATTTTCTCCACAACGAACTGTCGTTCTCGGTTTTGGTCGTAGGTAGCCCTTGATCTTCTTTCGCCGCTAAGAGATTTTGGTGGCGATTACTGCGCTTCGAATTCGAAATATATGCTTAAGTCTAAAAATTTCTGGTCTCGAAAGTATATAAGTCGAACTTTAATGCATAATTTAGTGTTATGTAATTTTGCTAGTTTTTATCACCAAAATGCCAAAAAATTAGGCAGATTTACACGATCAAAGAAAATGTCTAAGAGAAAAAATGGCACGGAGAAAAAAAAAGAGAAAAAAGGAAGAAAAAATATATATGTACATAAATTATTATATTATGTGTCGTTCAGAAAAATATGAAATATATTTAAACAAAATATTGAGTAAATGATACGAAATTTCCAGCGCAAGCACCTCATAATATTATAATGTTTTTGAAGTTTCAGTAGCAAATATATACAACAAAATAGGAAATCATAGAAGAACTGCATTTAGAAAATTATGTAGTGAGTATTTTTCTACCAATATCGTAATACAAGTCAAGAAAATATGAAAATAATAGATAATAAGGTCTTAATATTTACCTTTTTTCTTTGCAGATCTATTGAAAAAAATAGCAGAAAAAGGTATCTTCATTTGAATGAACGGAAAAGAGTATAAGATTTATGAAACAAATTTTGCCTAAAACTTGAGTCTGCTAACAAAAATTCTATTCGCCCAATGAAATATAATTCTTAAAACTTCTAAAGCATTATTGTTTACAGTAAAATAATAATATTGTCTAAGATTTGTGGAGTGAATTTACTAAATCCAAAACGAAATTAAATATTAATTAGAACAGCAACTGTGTAATCATTACTTACTTTTTGGATAGAAAAATGCAGTATGATCGTTAGTAAAACAAAACTGAACGCGCTGGATATTTTAGTGTTAATTAAAAAAAAAACAATTTTAAGAAAATTTTAAAATATAAAATATGAAAACGGCAGGAAGCAAAGACAAGGAGCATAGAGATTCCCACAAAACCGAGCCCGCAAACAGTCGCCAAGCATAAAAAAATGAATTCCTATTTATTTTGTACTAAAAAATATAATTTTGTACAAAAAAAATATTAGCAAGAATTGAAATTTGTTTTGTAATAGGCAAACTGATGGAAGAAAGAATCACCACAATCTGTCAAAAACTGGGACATGTGGCGTATCCTAACACGTACATATGTTTATAGATCAACGAACGGAGTCGTACATCATTTTGAGAAAAAAATTTCAAACGTAATAAATATTTTCAAAACTTAAAAGATAGTATCATTTATTTATTAAAAGTGAAATTACCAGAGGTACAGTTAATTCTACCATTATAACTCAACGATGAGACGCTATTCAATAATATCGCATAAGCAGAGGGCGCAGTTCCCACTTAAATTATCCAAAGATTACTTTCCTTTAAATAATTTTCCACCATTTTTTCTTTAAATTTTAAAAATATGAATAAAATTTCTATTAGTGTGCGCTACGAATGTTTCGTTCCTATATTATAAAGTTATGTACACTTGGATGCAATAAGTATATATTCTTAATTAAAATAGGATGATGAAGACTTTTGAGATTTAATTTTTGAGGAATATGACAACTAAAACACTTAATAAATTATCAATTGTTTAGTAGAATTTAAGAATATAATTTAAACGTATTGTTTAATTCTAAGAAATTTGCTATATTTATATGTTATTGCATGTACTTAGTTTTAAAAATTGTCTAGATAAACCTGCCAATAATGTAAGCAAATAAATTTTGACCGTATCACTATTGTCATATTTAAAACGAAAACAATTTAAAAAAAAGTAAAAAAAATCAAATGATATATTATTTTGTATTAAAAATGATATTTATGAGTCTATATTTACAAGCATATGTATACATATACATATGTCTAAAAACAAGAGAACTACAAACTTCATTAAATTAGTTGTACTCACGTAAGAAATTCTGACTTAATTTTGGGTTACAAATAAACTTTATAGCTGAAAGTCAATATGAATACTAATGTCTGAAAGAGAAAGGCATGTGAGAGTTTGAATATGCATATTAATCAGTTATCTTTATCAACACGTGTCGCCTTAAAAAAAAAGATAGCCGCGATTTTTTACCAATTTATTTATAGCTACGATTGCAGCGTCGATATAAAAAACATCATTTTTAAATCTCGATTTGTTACTTATTTCATTAATTATATACTAACACAGTAAAGTCATATACACATATTTCAATTACCTGACAGAGTACTGAAGCCTAATGCTTTATTTTTTTTTCTACTTTTTTCAAAATACAGAGCCCAAACAATTTTCGTAATGTGGAGACATTACGAGAGAAAATAACGATGAAACCGCGAATACAATTCCAATCATTATTCTTCTTATATTTTATTTTAGGGTTTCGTAACGAAATTAGGAATCCTTATAATTTAGCCATGTTTGCTATAATGCTGAAATTTTGCATGGTTTTGCATAATTAATTTTTTTAAATTTTTTTCTCCTAAATTTAAAGTTGGATACCAACCCTATGTATATATATATATATATATATATATATATATATATATATATATATATATATACATATATATATAACAAAATAAAACCTAAAATTATGAAAATTTACTAGGCTCTACTAGTTTCAGAGCAATATTCCATCAATTTATGGCATGTAGTTGAGTCTGTAAAAAGTTATTGAAAACTTCGTGCTTATAATTTAAAAGAAACCTAAAAATAACTTAGGAATTTTTATGTGAATATTCATCTTTGACAGAGTACCATATAATTATGTACATACACGTGAAATAAAGAAAAAGAAATGAAAGTAATTATATTTTTTAAACATATATGAGAGAATTTTAGATTTTGCACTTTACGACTATATATCAGCGACATATTGGTGAAATTTGTGTTTAAGGGTAAATCTTGATGTGCTATTGAATGTACCGATAATAAATTGATAGTATTATTTTTCTAAAACAATTTCATAAAAGTAATCATTATCAAGTTGAAGAATTGTTGTTCTCCTATACGGGTGTGATTTGAAAAGTGTATGTTTTTATAACATTAATTGTATAAATTTAAAGCTACAGAACTTTGTTTTGAGGGTGTCCGACACCATCTTGGAAAAAACAGGGTAGCATCATTCTGTGTTTGAAAATGTAGAAAAAATCTCTAAAATGTGTTTTGACAAATGCTTTCAAACTAAATTATTTTGAAATAAAAAGAAAATTAAGTACACATAAATAACCCAGATGAAAGTAGTATGTATAATGTATTTACATATATATATATATATATATATATATATATGTATAATTCAAAATTCCCGAACTTAGGACAATATGAATTTCCGTCAGTTTATTATTTACTAACTATGCCTGCTATTTAATTCGCGTATTACTTATTAAAAATATAATTCAATCAACTGTAAAAATATCATTCAATCAAATTAACCACGTAAAGATATCTGTTACATATCTTAAGATCTTTTTCAGTAGCTCAATTCCAATATAATATAAGCTGTTTGTTAATTCTAGCTCGATAAAACCCGCAAAAAATTAATTCTAATTTTTTAATGTTGTTTCCTAATGCGGAAACAAATAAAAAAACCCATAGGTAAAAAAATATTAAAAAAATAAAATTTTTGCTTTCTATTATTTTCGTTATGTTCCCGAAATAATTTTTCTCGTAAATATCTTCAATGTAAATATGCATCAAATCTTTAACTTTATTAGAAGTTTAAACAATTAAGCATGTAGTAATCAAATTTAGGCCATAACAACGTCTATAACGTTTACTAACAAAATTTATTAAATAAACGTTGGTAATAGATGAAATTTTAAATAAATGGAGAAAGCTGTTCTAATTTTATTTGCTGAATATTTTATGTCAGTCCTCATGAGTATCATGCATTCGGGTGGCTTAATGTCGTCATGCTAACTCTCGTGCATTCGGGTTGCTTAATCAAGCGTCTACACTATCACTCCATACTTGACTTCTATATATGGTCATTTCACCAATATATATCCTTGAAAAGCTTCCTTGCTCGATTCAAAACAAATGTATACCCCTTTTATTTGCTTCCTACCGTTTTAATATTTTATATTATTTAAATTTTCTTAATATTGTCTTTTTTTAATTTACACTAAAAATGCATTGGGTAAATTTTTAGTTTCACGAAGGATTTATACTCCATTTTTTATCGAAAAATTAAGTAATGATTACTAATTTGCTGTTCTGGTTGTACCTCAAAATGTTATGATATCATTGGAGTCCCAATAAAGTGTTTTTCTTTTATTATGATTCTATTGATGTACGTGTATATACTGTACATATTACGCATCGAGTTGTTAGGTACTTCTTCGTTGTTATTGTAGTAATGTAACGTAAATGAAGTTTTGAAATTGTTCAATTTCATACTTCGTACGGAGTAAACTAAGTACTTTAAAATATAAATTAAATGCTACTTCTATTTAAACCTAATATTTTTCTGAAAATAACATCCGAAGTAATTTAGTAATTTTCATGTAGCGCACTCACAAACAAACCTACAAATAGGATTATGTCGTTTGGGTGTGATCGGAAATGTTAGGCTAATTTGGATTACATTTGATTGGTTTGGGTTACGTTGGGTTGGGTTGGGTAATCTTATGTTATTCTAGAAAGTATTGTGTTGTATTGGATTAATTGGGACCATGTATGGTAATGCTGGGTTATTCTAGGTAATATTGGGTTTGGTTATTTGTGTTACGTTATGTTGTGTTATGTTATATTTGATTGGAACATGTTGTGCCACATTGGGTTGGATTGTGTTATGTTTGGGTTGGTTTTGAGTTAAGTTGGGTTAGTTTATACAGGCAGATAGGATTGTTTGGGTTATATTACATTAGTTGGTTTGGCCTAGTTGGGTCATACTGATTTTGGTTATGGTAGGTTATGTTGGGCTAAGTTGTGTTATGTTGATCCGGATTACGTCGGATTATGTTGGGTCGTATTGGTTATGTTGAGTTATACATTATTGGGTTCGGTTGTGTTGGGTTAAATCAGGTTATGTTGGGTTGGGTTAGGTTATTTGGGAACGTGTTGGCTTTTTTGGTTGTTAGGTTATTGAGTTATGTTGGATTATTTTTGGTTGGAATATGTTGTCTTGGGATTTTTGAGTTGGTCTATGTTACCTTACAATGGAATATGTTGGCTTGTGTTGGGTTATATTACGCCACTCTCGCGCGTTTTCTCTCTCTCAAATTATTTACCCAAACACCATTCTCTCATCACACAACACTTCACCTCTTGTCACACCCATTTTGCCGATATGTGTATTTATGTATTGGCCAAGCCTATATATTTGTATATTAACTAGCCGTCTAGTAAGTTAGGCACTTCTTTGTTTTTGTTCTAATAATGCAATATATATATATATATATATATATATATATATATATATATATATATATATATATTTTCTTGAGAATATAAAATTTGCTTGTATTCTCATTAAGCAACTGATTTCAATAAAATAAAAAAAAATTGTTGCTTGGAATTAATTCCTACGTTTCTTCAAAATCATTAACTAAATTGATTCGATAATTTCTACGTGATGCGGCTTCAAACAGACAAAGATTCCAAAAAAAATATTGTTTTTTCTATATCTATCACTATGTTTCCCTAAATAATTTGGAAATATAGATACGTCAATTCTGTAGTTTTATAATATGTACACATTTATCAAACCATATTTGTATCTATGTAATATATATATGTACATGTATATATATATATATATATATATATATATATATATATATATACATATCTTAGCTTATTATTTTCATAATCTAGTATGAAATTCTACAAATCTGCTAGTTTAATATTAGGTGTAATGAAAATATTAGTATATAATACAAATCGTAAATAATAACAGAAAAGATATTTCAATTAGTAAAGGTTCAATTAACATGGATGGAAAGTTGCGATACAATAAAAAATCGTGTCGCATTTAAGCATTGCTGTGACCTTTTCGTGTCACTCGATCTCATTGCCATACCTGTCACTAACACCTAGTTGACATATTTGCCACCGAAAAAGCCGCAGTGTCAATATCACTTCACTTTCGTCCTGATATCGAACGTTAATGATTTCTATTGAGTGAGCTTGGCTTTCTTTCGCTAACTCAGTTAAGATTTTATTTTTTTCTCACAGATTCTTATTATTATCTTATTCTATCAATACCCATATACCTAAGTGAGTATAATCTAAAAAATTAAGAAGTAAGAGAGAAAGAAATAATCATAAATTTAACTGTTATCGCAAAAACTGCAAGTGCCCAAGAGTTTGTTTAAATTTTGTTTAAATTGTGGAAAATCCATAGTTAACTTTAATTGCATGACTAAATTTTGAGGAACGCTTGGTGAATAGCGCTAAATACAGAGTGAAAAAATTTAAAATTCTGTTTTTTTACAACCCTCTTCGGATGATTCTAAAATTTATTTTTTTAATTGAGTATCAACTGACATACATTTTTTTAGATTTGAGCTTAAGAATGACACCTTTAATTATGTTCAATGATTTAAATGTAACCTTGTATATAAAAGCTCTTCTGTTAGTCCATAAGCTTTAAAAATGTTTACCTTGCAAACTTTAGAGAAAACCCTATTCGGATGATTCTAAAATTTATTTTTTTAATTAAGCATCAACTGAGATACATTTTTTTTAGATTTGAGCTTAAGAATGACACCTTCAATTATGTTCAATGATTTAAATGTAACCTTGTATATAAAAGCTCTTCTGTTAGTCCATAAGCTTTAAAAATGTTTACCTTGCAAACTTTGGAGACAACAGTGCGGAGATGTTTTGCGAACATTTTTAGACGCAAATAAAAATTGAAGGATTCATAAAACAATTTTGTAATATCATTTCTTACGATATTTTCTCTAAACCACGAAAATTCCAGTCTTTCTTTTTGCTGTAATTTGAAAACTTTTCAAGTGTTTTTAAACAATTTTTGAAAATAACATTGTTGATATAGGAAATAAAATTTTACCGTCAAAATTAACGGTACAGAAAAGAAAATTCAAATTTGTATATCATGCGAAATTGGTGATTAATAATAGGTAAAAAAATAAAACGTTTAAACAATACAGGATCATTATTGAACAATATTTACCTATTAATATTATTAATATGTCTAAACAACCAGGTGTATATAAATTCCAATTTTTATACACTTGGTTGTTTAATCAATAAAATAAGTTTTAATTATTGAAAAATACATATTAGTAAAATATTTATTTAATTATTAATTTTCTTTAAAATAATTTAAGTAGCGCCAGGAATTATCATTGGTTTATGCTTATAAAAATAAATTGATTACAATCCCATTTGCGTGACTTATTTAACATTTTTTTGGTGATTCTCATCAAGTCAAAGACGGTGGTGACAATTTTTAGGTATAGTTTAGTTTAAAAGATGAAGCAAGCCATTAAGTATTATTTTCAATGTAAAATAGTAAAATTATTAATGAATTAAAATTATTCAAGATTGTTCGATGTCTTTCAAATTTCTGTCGAAAGAAAAGCTGCACATTTTTAGTCTTTTATTCCAAATTCTACATTTATTCGTTTTAGATATTTTTAGAAGAGTAGCTCCTTCTGATAGTTGTTTTTTTTGTCTTTGATTCTTCTTTGAGTTTCTACTGAAACAAGTCGTGATGATAAATATAATTCGACTAAATTAAAGTTGAATCAAATTCTATATTTGGTAACCGCAGTTTATATTTACATTAGCTACCTATACCGATGAATTGCCTATGTATGTAAGTACATTTACGAAAATTTTGTAAATTTTTATGTATCAAGAATTTATTAAAATTTGCAATATATTCAAATTTGCCTTGTTTAATTCGAATGGAACTACCAAGTTATTGATTGAATCAGCCTTTATTGTATTGGATATGATCGGCAAGTTAAAGACTTCAAGAGTCCTTCATTTTGGAGTTAGAATACAATTGGTAGAGTTACCCTTATCGAAGCAAATGCCATCCTGTTTGGAAACTTCATAGGACCTTGGAAGTTCACGGCTTTTACCCGTAATGAGTTCCTGGGAATATCAAGATCAACCCCGTGCAGAAATCTTCAGGTAGGTGAATGTTAATTAATTTGCACATGTACTCTTATTGTAAATCCGAGAATAAACTAATGATGTGGTCTGATACATGTTGATGTAAACGCTGACTCTTTGGTATTTTTGAATATTTAGACCTATTTGATCGATTTATCGCGGTACGAATTAGCAAAGTATTATAAATAAACCATATTTTTTACAATTAGAGAATATCTCAGTGCATTGTGATATAGGCGTATAGAAATACGCCACCAAACAAATACAGAAATTTAAATTCGCGTCTCATATTACCTTAGAGATATTTAGGCCATATGGTGAGTAGTGGCCCATCAAAGACATAGGTTGTTAAAAATTATTTAACCTGATGCTATACGATATCTGAAGGACTTAGTTATAATAATAGTTGTTTATTAGGCTCATTGCTTAAAGAATTTAATGAAATTGTTGATGTATTCGAATTTACGTAACTAAGCTAATTCAAATTATATAAAAATGATAAAAATGATTTATCCTTGTATAAATTCGTACTATGGGAATGGGATCTGAATAAGTAAGAGTAGAACTCGCATACTTAATAATACTCAGGTACATATAAATATTTCCTAAACTATTACAAAATAAGAAAATTATATTTCATTGTATAAATATACCGGTTAGTATATTTCTCACTAGAATCAAATTTTGATGATTTTTTTAAACTGTAATGTTACAAATCCATGGCCATAACTTTTTGCGTAGTTTAAATGAACTTCAGCATAATTACGATTTAAGTAATCTCGGATATACGATATATTTTGCGTTTATTTTCAACAAAATTTTCAGTACTAACTCATGTAAAATTCTAATTTGTAAAACTTATTCTTATCTATTGTTTCACACGATACAGTAATTCACAAAAAAAACACTTCAGCCGTCCCTCTATAATTGTGTAAGAAGAAAGATGTGTTTAAAGTTATTAACTAGTTTGCAATACACATAAAAACATAAATGTAATAAAGAAAACAGAAAAAAGATATATGAATTAAACTTGAAATTAACTATATAATTAATTATCAAATATAAACTACCAAACAAATCTGTACCATCGCCTTACTAAAGTGGTCAACGAAACAGAAAAAATATGACACCTCTCACTATACTCTGTTTATAAATGTGAGGGTTTAAAAAATGGTGAATACTGCAGAATATTTTTACGATCTCTGTCACTCTTTTCTTTTGCGTAATAATAAGGGATATAAAACGTTACTAAACACAAGACAGTTATTAACATAATTATTTAATAAATTTAAAGAATGCATGGTCAAACGTAATTCCCGTCGAAGTTTAAGTGAATTATATTCGATCATTCTTATTCAAAATTAAATAAAACTATGTGAAGTAGTATTATTTCTATAATAGCCCATGTCATGATGTTGTAATACAACAAAACCTAGGTCGGGTAAAGAACTCACGTAAAGTGGAAATAATACTACATCACATAGGTTATTCCTTTGGGTGGTAGGATGGAACTCTCGCAAACCAATAGGCAGAAGTTCAACCTCTAGACTCCGGCAACTTCTCCCAAGAATAGTGCAATGTCTCATTAGTCTAGTCATGCTACCGCGTCCGGGGTAGCTGACGCAACGTGGCCTGCAGTACGGGGTAACGTTGACAAATATGTTACGAGGACAGTGAATATACTTCTCGACATAAACGGTACCTAGAAAAGGATGGATGAACTCGCCAAGATCATGCATGCAAATAATATCCATGTTACCTGCTTACAAGAAACGAAACTTAAACCTAACCTGAAATTTAAAATCAAAGGATACATTACAATCAGGAAAGAGAGATAAAATAGTTTAGAAGTAGTGAAATACTGTGAATTACTTCCAACTATTAACCTTCACACCTCTTCAGATAGCGGCACTGAGGCCTAAGCATTAATTTTTCCCAAACCACACTATTACTTTTTATAACGCATACCATCCCGATAATTCGCTTATCGAAACCAATTTGCTACAGAGTTTTGTTGCCAGAACAGCTGAAACTAAAATCATCCTTGGAAATCTCAAAGCCAAAAGTGAATCTCAATGAGGCAAGCTGATTCTCAGAAGAGATTGAGAGAACCTTGACTCAAAGCGTGAATAAATTGAAGCCATTACCGATGACCTGAACACGAGAGAAAATACGTATAAAATAGCATATTACGCCGATGACATTGTAATCTGGCGCACACATTCTGATTTTAATAATTCACTAATAGTCCTCTACAGTAGTTTGAAAGGTATTAAAGCTTAGTTCAAAGAGCTTAAGCGCACCATAAATCCCGAGAAAACAAAATATTGTGTCTTCTCTATAGATCAAAAATTCTTGAATATGCCGCACCTATATGGATACCATCCGCCCCTTCTTTAAAAGAATAGATCGACACAGGCTAATACAGGGCTTCCAAAATTATTACAGAGGCAGTTTCTTTAACCAACAACAATAAAGTAGAATATGAGTGTGGTCTTTCCTCCTTAGAAAACCGTGGAAAATTAGTCTCAGTCAGTCATAAACAAGATTCGAAGCTTACCTGACCATCACGTCAGGTAAGTAAGACATTTAATGCATGGAATGGCAAAACCAGACTGAAAAGATTTAATTTATTTCAAGGTTATTTGTAAAACACATTATAAAAAATTAAAAATTAAAAACTAGATGAGGTATAAAAAATGCGTCAAATATATTGACTTGTATTGTTGAAAAAAAGGAAATGAGAAAAGTAAAATTTACGGAAGTGCTAAGTGATCATGAGATGAAAGACTTTTTCAGACGTACTTTGAAAACATTTGGAGAGGGCGAGTTTTTGTTATCGTAAACCAATCTATTCCAACATTTTAAGCTTGTACTGCAAAATACTTTTCACAAAAGATAGTATAGATAGTGCATATTTGAAAAAAGGGATTGAGCTGGTTTTCAGATTGGAGTCTAATACTTTGTGCAGATAAGGAACTAAATCTGTTTATAAAACATGTTGAATTAGGTAAATTATTTAGGACATCGTAAAAAAGTGTATGAATAGGTAAATTGCGCCGATTACTGATTTATGTACATTCAATTTGAGCTATGAATTGAGAAACGTATTCATATTTTTTTGCAACCGGAAACAAAGCGGGAGTTCAAATTTTTATGTCGTTCTAATTTTTTTAAATACTCAGTAAGTGTTGGGTAGCGTATATTACCGTAGTCACGTAGGTTCAGTAAGAGTGTTTGATATAAGTGAGCTTCGGATTGAACAACTAGAAGATTTTTGAGGAGCTGAAGATATGGCGACTTGCCTCATTTACTTGAGGCTGCCAGCCAGGATTTGTTCAACCAGTAAACCCAAGCATTTAGCAATAAGTATGAATAGAATTGGCGTGTCGTTTAGGAAGAGATTTGGTAAATCTGACAGCTTAATTTTGAGAAATGTACTTGATTGACTTATCAGACTCATTTAATGTGGCCACTAACCGATTGAAGCACGATTTTCAGTGAAGATAATGATGAGCAGCAATATAAATAATATATATATATATATATATATATATATATATATATATATATATATATATGGAAGTTGTCAAATTAAAGGTAATAATTGAAATATGTATTCTCAAATACTCTATCAATGATTATTGAAAAAGTAGGATAGAGAACATCTTTTTGGAGCACACAAGTTTATGAGTCTGTCCGCCCATCAATGAATTAATCCACTTATCTGGAGATTTCACAGATTGTGGATGTCCACATGGATACAAGTGGCACTACTTTTAGGAATCTTGAAATATATTCAAATCTTGAAATTAATTAGCAAAACGTTAGTCTTTGAAACAGTTAAGATCAAAACTACGAATTTTTGGATTTGTGTGCTATTTTTTCATGGCTAATCGTATATTATTTATGATCTTCATTAAAGTTGTTTAAATAATGTTATCAATTTTGAAACCAAACTGAAGTGGTTTTATAGATTTACAAGCGTTAAGGTATTGAAGAATTTAGATATGAAATACACGCTCAAAAACTTTCGACGTTTCGCTATGGAAATAGGTCTAAAGTCTTTAAGACATATATGCACAAATATTTTAAATTAGGGAATTGAACACGCTTTCGCCTTTACTTTGATATGTAAATCCGTGGTGAGAACATAGAGGATGAGTACTGTTTAAAATATCCGACTTTGGAGCAGGCTCCGTTGGCACAGATTATTTAGGAGAGAAAGAGTTGAAATTATGAAGTTCAAACTGGCAATGCGAAACGACATACTACCCAGTCTTACAAAAGATACAAAAGAAATTTTAAATATTTTTAGAAGAACATTGTCCTAAATAAATGGGTATGTAATTTTTGACATTTCTACACATTTGTGGATTTCTATTCTTCTTAAGCACTCTGAATTTCTTCCATGTTTATAAATAAACTTTCCTTTTAAATCTAACTTTGGGGTGATCAGGCTTAGTCACAACTTTTTTTGTATTATCATTAACTCGCCCAATATAAACACCAGATACTTTGGTGAATCGGTTGTTGAATTCAATAAATTTTTCATCCATTGTTTTAATAAGGAGAAATGCAAGGAATAAATACAAGATTTTGTGGACACGTCAATATTTAACTAGGGTAAAATTAACGAAAATGTACCGAAAAATTGAACTGATAAAAATGCAATTAAATAGTCACAAAAATAAAAAATCATTTTTTTTAAATAAATGAGCTGAAAAAAATAAAACAATAAAGAGACAATATTGTATTATTGAAACCATAAATTATATGTGACCCACAAAAAAATGGCGACCTACCGTTTTAAAACCTGCTGCTCCTTTAATTGTGCACTAAATTACAACATGAAAAGTAAAAATAAAACTTTTTCCTGAAAACATATATTTCTCTGAAACAAATATTCTAAATAAATTTTCTTGATTAAATTAAACTTTTTCTTAATAACCGAATTTGTACAGTATTGTAATGCAAAAATGAAAAAAAATATGTGTTATTAATATAGTATTAATAGTATACAGATATTATAAATACAAAACTGAAATTTTTTGTGTTTCCTTGATATATCTTCATGGCTAAACGACTGAAGCGGTAGACTTTACATGGCAAGTTATGCTATGTAAAGACAAAGACATTTATTGTTTATGGTAGTCTGATTCATTGATATTTTGCGTTGCGCCGGATTTCCTTTCATTAATATTGTAATAATAACTCATAATTTTTTACGACACAATTCTAACAGCTGCAAAATACTACGAGTATATAATTCAAAGTATTTTTATATAATTCAAGGTATTTTTATATAAAAACACTTTTATTCTATTACTATATATAAAACAAAGATAAAACAATAAAATATCACTTAGAAAATGTTTGTCTGGAAATATATACACATGTATTTTAACCCATTATTAAATGTTAATTGAGAGGATGGTCTCGTATTACTTGTAGAAATAGTCTTTATTACAAAATTAAATTTAATTTTGATGTATAACAAAAAATCGTAGATTCTCAAACAAAGTACAATCAATCATACTTTTTTCTCGCGCGCCATATTCATTTACTTTTCATTAATTTTCGCCCCAAACGGCTCCATTGTACTCCAAATTATTTAGGGCTTCTCAAAATCACTCCCGCTTTCAATTAATTTTTTTCCACATATGTGAACTTATCACTAAATCTGAAATCAGCGCATATAAAATCATGTCGGTTGTTTTGCTCGTGGCCTTTGAGGAATTCCCTATTATCTCTCATATCGAACCTCAGCAATGAATTTACATATGGTAATTGACAATAAATTCGTATTTTGCTTATCATAATAATGAAATTCTTTATCCTTTCATACATTACTCCATTTTACATAATTAACATCCACAAAATGAAATTCCGCATTAACAAAAATGATCTAACAAATTACATTCGAAATGCATAAAGTGGCTTCATTTGTTTGAGCTCAGTATTTAAACCAACTGCAATTGATCATCATCACAATAGCCTATTCAGCAATACTTGTCAATATTTGGATTTTTGCAATAATACTCCATTTGCTGTATCAATAATACTAAACTGATATATTGTCTTACTTTGATATTCAAGCTTCAGGGTTAAGAATAGAAGCATGGTGTTAAATACTTTTAGTTCAAAATCTCCCAAATAAGCCGAAATAATTTCAATCTCACCATTATCTTCCGTACCGCTTATAGAGACTTTGTCGAAATACAATTATAGAACCTATGAAAGCTCTCAGTAGGATATACTTATAGCCTTTGTTTATCTCGTTACGATTAAGAGATATATAATAAAAAATACGGTTTCTTAAACGGAGGATTTGTTGTATTAATTTTTGTTTGTCAACCTGAAATGAAGACAAAAATGTTTGTATAATTTTCTATATAACATAATAATCTCTTATTCATTTTTATGCAACACAGACGATCATTTATATAGTCTATTTACTGTTATCCTATTAATTATGCAAAGTTCATTGTTTGTTTAGCAATTAACTCTACATGGTTAATATATACATAAGTATATAAGTTCAGGTTTTTGATCTGACATAAAAGCATATATATTAAAAGCGGGGTAATTGAAAAAAAAAATTAATGCATTATTTTTAAGCAATTATATATATATATATCAACAGATCATTTCTGCTAAACTTCACACAAACCATATTTTTCTTCGATTGAATTAGTGAACCAATTTTGTTATATATTTGACTAGATGATTTTGTACACAAAATACTTTATAATTTAATCTAAATTAACACTTGTTAAATCGAGAGTGTTTATCGCAAGTTTTTTCAGAGCTATTCTATCCAGCTTGGCTGTCGGTGTCATCGGTAGAGACTCCACGAAGTGTACACCCCCGCGTAGTTGCTTGGAAGGCGCCAGATTTACTATTAACAAAAAATACTGAATGTAGTTACTTTATTTATTAAAAAACCTCATTAATATAGACTTTTTAGTTTGATAAATATTTAATAATAGGTAAATTTATTAAATAAAAGGAAGGGAGAACATAGATATAGTGAATGTAAAGGTGAAATAACAATAACCAATTTTTATTAGAATGTTGCACGACAGCAACTTATTTCATTAAGATGCTCACAAAAAAAGAAATTAATTGTTGCACACAAATTTTGAATATTTGATGTTTATTAAAATGGTGTCAACTGTTTGAATGCCCAGATCAAAACGTCGTTTACAAATTTTGCTAACTTTGCAAAAAATATCAATGATTAAAGTAAAATTATCTTAATAGTTAAAAATGTCTTCAAATATTGTGTTAAGGCGGCTATTTGGCCCGCTTTCGGGTTGCCCAAATCCTTTGTAATCCCTTTTATTGCACCTAATGTACAGCAAAATCAGCGAAGACCAACACATGTTTATGGCGGCCTTTCGGTCTATGCAGTTATGAGGTGCTTTAGGGTTTTTCCTCTTTACAAATACAGTTTACCGAGAGAGTTTTACAACATGAAGAAGGTACGTGTTGTAAATTTGTAAATTTTTGTTCCGAAAATGGCAGTAGTCACTATTTTTTTGCCTGCCTGTTAATATATTTTTATAGGTATGATACCAATCAATACAAAAAAAATAATTTTCAGACTTTATAACTAACTCTTTGAAGTCTGTTGCACATATGTAATTTAAAACTTTTATTTTTAGGTACTTTTTCTGCTCCCAATTTTTTTTTGCAAAAATTTTAAGTTTTATACATCGAAATATATATGAGTTAATTAATATGCTTTACTATTCTGCTAAATTGTAGGATTCATCGTCAAGCTGATACCGACTGAAACGCTTTTATTCTTAACGGGTTGTTTTATTAATTCTTATAAAAACATTTTTTCGATAAATAATTAAAAGCATGTTTAACTCAAAGACTTATGTTTGAAAAATATATAAATAGGCCGAGCAGTTGATGCGTAAAAGAAAGACAAAGTAATGAAGACACAAATTGACTAAGGAAATTATAATATTAGTTATGATTCTAAATTACTGGCTGTTGACACGGCTTTATTTGCACAGAATTGCTTTTGAAACGTGATTTTTCAAACATTTTTTCGGCGTGACTGATATACATGGTCACTTAACAAGTACTAGATGGCGGATATTCCAAGAAAATTCAAGTTGACTGGACAGAAGTGGGTAAATTTAAAATAATAACAACTAAGTAATATGATATATACATTATATATCGTACGGTATTTAAATGGGTAATTTTCGAATATTGAACATATTTCGCGTTAATTTTGTAGAAATTCATTATTCACAATTAAATGAAACTACGTGATGTAATATTATTTCTACTTTCTTTAAGTTCTTTACCACTACCTAGGTTTCGTTGTTATCTTTTTTATTAGCAACGATCTTTGCTAATAGCCCACCTGAATCTGAAAGTATTGAATATGAATTATTTGAATTCAGACCAATGTAATATATATATATATATATATATATATATATATATATATATATATATATATATGACAAATTTTCTAATATACCTTCAGACGGTTCTATAAATAGAAAAAATCCTTGGTCAATTACCAAAAAGAGGAATAAATTATTTTATTTAATAAATGTTTTTAATTTCCTTCCGACCTTCAGCTTCTAATAAAATGGTCATTAATTATACGGAAATTGTATGTACTCACTTGCCACCAAAGCCTTAATCTCAGCCTCGTTGACTGCAGTTGAATGGTAGCGTACCACGAAAGCTACTACGATGTCTCCACATGCGGGATGTGGCACACCAGTCACCGCTGCATCCATTACACCAGGCAGTGTCTTTATCAGTACTTCCAACTCAGAAGGAGAAACCTGTTATTAAATAAACGTTACGATAACCTAATAAGATTTTTTTAAAGTTTTACACTGAGTCGGTATTAAATGGTTTCATTTAGCTTCGTGTTCCGTATGATCTAATGATTGATTCAAATATTTTTCTTAACTATTTCATTTTAACCAATTGTCGCGAGTTATAAAAATTTCAAAATATGATTCTTTAAAATCATGATGTAGTTCTAGTGCATGCCTAAATAGTGAGATTTGAGGACTACCTTTTTTTAAATTACTATTTTGGGCCTTAAGCATTGACTCTGTTATTCAACTTTGCTTTTGCATATTTTATAATGATCTGTTTTTTTTAAATTTGGCGTTATAATTCTGTAGCAGAAACTTTGTTATTTTTTTGCAGCCTGCCTAAACAACGAGACTTGATATTCTACTGTTTTCAAATTTGTAAAGGATGCCACATGAAATGACCCTTGTCATTAAAGTTGTGAAAATAGTTATTGGTTAGCGATTTAAGGCTTTGGCTTTGGAACCATGGGGCACGTTTAGTAGGAAAGTTTCTGTTTTAAGCGTTTATAATTTATACTCTTATGTTTTGTATGCTATGATGCTCAATTACATTACTTGTTTTTGTAGCGTATACCAAACAATCTAATTATAATATTAACAAGCTTTGATATTTTCTCCATGCTCTAACAAAAGAAAGTATTCTATTAAAAGCGTCTTCCATTTTCTTAAATGGAATTTCCAGCCCGCTTTCAATAAATGAACGCAAGCGCGCGCGCTTGCGCTCACACACACTCACGCGCATACGCACACCGTGTGCGTGTATGCTATAAGTTATCAAAACTATAAGTTATCTTTTGAATTGGGATGAAACGCTGCTGGTTTCTATTTGGAATACAATTTTACTTAAATTGCTAATCTAATTAGACTCTATTTGCAATACTGTTTTACTTAGATTGCTCACACAATCTCTTCTATAATGATTACAGAAAAACCACAAAAATTTCAGAATTACCAAATAAATTTTATCAAAGCTCAGTTTGCTGCTGATATTGTTCACATGAAGAGCATTTTTACCAAATATATTTTGTTTGTTTTATTTAATATTTACTTAAGCGACAATTTAATATTTGTCAACTATTTCTATTTTATAATCAAGATAGACATTTTTAATTTTAACTTAATAATTAGCATGTTTATTCCATGTTTCAAACAAAGTAACTTAGGTTTTAATATCTCAACACTCTGAAACTATTATCAAACACTCTGAAACTACTATATATTTGAGACTCTCCTGAGCCTGAGCAGTGAAGATTAGGACACATTTGTTTTCAACCAAGTTGTTTTCTTTTATTAAATACTAAGCTAAAATAAGGATACTGGTATAGATAAAAATAATGGCTCTCATTTAATAACCTAAGCAGTACAAATATATATATATATATATACACCACACAGTACACATAAAATCAAACAAATTTATATTAAGATTTTAACGGCAAAAGAAGGTATTGATATTCCTTGTGCAAAGAGGATTGAATTCAGATTTAATGAATCCAAGAGATTAAAGAGACCTCATGTACAGAATTCTCAACTGAAATCTTAAATCAACCAGTGAATATTAGGTCCCCACATCTGTTATATATTTGGGAAATATTTTTAATTAACCTTATTTTCAGAAATGGATGT
Organism: Druceiella hillmani; assembly: GCA_039881145.1. Lineage (NCBI taxonomy): Eukaryota > Metazoa > Arthropoda > Insecta > Lepidoptera > Hepialidae > Druceiella > Druceiella hillmani. The sequence continues at coordinate 6,504,092 of JAYKKI010000085.1, read as the reverse complement.
CTTTCGACTGGTGATACTGATTTAAGTACGAAATTGAGAAATAATTATCTGCAGTGCAATATTTATTTAACCCGTTCCCGCGCGACAGTTTTTGCGTGAGGTAACCTATGTTTGTTTGCTTTTTTCGGTAAAATTGCGCCAAAATATAAATTTTTAAATAAGACTACTCTTTAGTTTTGAAATTTTCGTATCTCGAAAGGAAAAATGGAACCCTTAAAATGTAACTCATGTATGTGTTCCTCTACCCGTCACAGCTTTTTTTCTCAGATTTTGTTTGACATAGAAACTTGAAATATTGTACAGTACCTAGTAAAAATACGCTACATATCTACATCCGTCATATTCATTTAAAAATGTGAGAGGGGGAGGTCAAATTAGTTACTTGTAATCGATATTTCGACAATAAAATATAGTTTAGTTTAGCGTCGATATTTTAAAATTGGTTAACTTTGTTTAAAAACATAGCGTACAGCAGAAGCGTGCTAAGAGATGGTAACGAGTATCAACCTTTACAGTATTACGTGCCATTTGTAGGTAACGATTGACTGGCTGTTGATTAATAATTACATTTTATTAAAACACAATGCAGTGTTATTTCATAGTTTCCCTATTAATTCTCTAAAAAGGACCTACATATCATAAAAACGATTTTATATCAATATACCGAAATAAAATCACACCACCTTAAACGTTATAAAAATACCACTTAAGCTATGGTTGCGGAATATATGGTTTTTGATATAAGTGAATTATTACAAAAGATCCTTGTACAGCGCATACGTTCATAATATAGAAACTGACATTAAGTCTGACTTGATCCAATCCCAGCTGACGAATTGCCAGCAGCAAGTAGACGTAATTATTTTTTCAGTACTCAAATTGTTGGGGGCAGGAATATCTCTATTTTTTGTATAATATTTGTCAAATATTTCCGAGTTCACAAACAATAGGTCCGGTTCAAAAATTTTGAATGTCGGCCTTATAATACTCCACTTGGCTTCAGCCAAGGTAATTAATTAGGCCCACTTCTGTTTCTCACCGTCATTGTCTTGATATCTTGCTTTAAATAGATCTGATAGCGTTTCCAACGTTGAATCCGAACAAAAAGTTACATTTTAATCTACGGAATTGTTCAATGATGACGCATTACTTCTTATATGTTTCTTTATGCTTGGATAAGAGCTGAACCGAACTTCCCTCAAAAGGGTTTCATGTGTGTTGAATCTCATCGTAATTATATATAATCATTTTATATTTCCCATTCATATCGTCGAAATCTGTCTTCAAACCAATAAGGTACTGGAATATGCATACAGCATTCTTGTTACTTTCATAATATTGAATGTATCGTTACTTTATTTAAGTCTTTTGTCGTAGTATTGTTAATAACGCACTTACCTGCTTTTTCTATGAAGTCACTTACATCCTCATGCTGGAAATGTATCAGAAAAGCTCAACCGGTTTTTATTTTATAAAGTGTTTGCATGTTACATTAATTCATCACCTTTTAAATTTATAATGGGTATAGTCGGAAGTAATTTACTTTAACTTCGACGGGATTTAATTTTTTTATCATAACGTTCATAGCCATATATCATAAATATAGTATCACTTTCAGTTCTTATATGAGAGGAAGTTTTTATACGATTATATAAGAACATTCAACTTGTTTTTCGTGCACGTACATTGTTAAAAGCAATGTTAAGTGCTTCTATTTACTGCTTCAGGAATGGGGTATTGAGCTGGTTCACAATGGATTACTAGTTAATATTATACTTAAACGAATTGTTGTTTGTTCCGATTTAATTTGTTACTGTTACTGATTTCTATCCTATTAGTTTCTCTTTTTATGGGCTTTTATTGAATAATATTTATTATATTCTTCTAAGTATCTAAATCTTTAGGTAAATTTCTAAGTGGGACATTGATCTTTCAAAAATCATACAAATAAATTTAAAAAGAGGAAATGCAACATGAACCTATTTCCGTTATCTACACCAATTAAATCTAGTCAATTATATTTTCAAAAAAGTTCGTAAAATATATAACATACTTGGTGTGAGTGAAATTTTAGCATGGATTTTACTCGATCTACGTAGAAAAAGTAATCATCGTTGTCTCTGTAGAAAATATCTCCGGATTTAACGTAACCATCTTCTGTGAGTACCGCTTTTGTCTCTTCAGATTTCCTATAATATTCCTGAAAAGAAAAAAATATGCGAATTATTTTATCTCTGAAAATAAATTATAATTTACTAACAGACCTGCGAAAGAGTTAATCGATGGTAACTTAAAACTTCAGCATCAAAAGTTTTGGATACGAGATTTTTAATGCTCACCAATTCTTTGTAGTATAATATAATGATTAATTTTTTAAATATACAACATAAGATTTATTTGGCTCTGATAGAAAACCTAGACAGGTACATTTTTGATTCATTTTAGTTTTACTAGTAATTGACTCGGCTTTCAATTAAACAAGTGTTAATTTTGCATTTCGAGTAAAATATTTTTTTAAAGTAATTATTTTCTTCACACATGTGTGATGAATATACTTATATAATTTTTACTAGATCAAAATAAAGTGATAATTTTATATCAAAATTTTGATATGATATCGGAAATGTAGACAATTCAATAAAATTAATTAACGAATTTTTTTAAAATTTGTATTTTCAGGTGAATATTTCATTCAAAGTATAAGGGGTAGGATTTCCTGCTTTCCCACTATTTCTTGAAATATATATTATCATAGTCATAAGATACATTTCTTCATAACTGTCTGACGATATATTAGATATCCACGTACAATATGGTTTCTAAATTTGCTTCGGTTTCAGGAAAATATAGTCACGCATTTTTTGTTTAAATTTTATACCAGCAATATTTAGGCTTGATTTAAAACCTAAGGAAAGTGTACATGTGATAGGTATATAAATAAAAATAAATAAAAAACTTTGTCGTGGAGGCTTATTGTATTTACCAATTATTAAGTGGTTAATTGCATTCAAATTAATTATTTTAACAAAATTTCATTTTAAAGCGGCTAATATGTAAAACGACTTACCTTGAATCTAAATTCTGCTTTGAATAACATCTCGCCAGGCTCGAAACTTGCAACACTGGTTCCAGTTTGAGGATTAACCAACTATAAAATAAAAGTATTTCTCGAATTTTTAAAATTTTTATGTATGAAGTAAAATATTTTGCATTGAATGTAACCTTTATTTTATTATTTTACGAAAAAAGTTCGACATTTGTGAAGGATCAGGCTTAGAAAAGTTTCAGAATGTTAAGAGAAATTTTGAATATATTTATCGTTAATTTTGTGAAAATTCATTATTTTAAATTAAATGAAACTGCGTGATGTAGTATTATTTCTACTTTATTTTTAATTTCTTGACCAGGACCTAGGTTTCGTTGTATTACAACATATTCACGTGAGTTATTAGCAAAGAATTCTTTGCTAATTTTTATTTAATTGGAATTAATAGAAATATCAAGATTTTGAAAATACCTTAATATCAATAAATGGAAATGGTCTTCCCGCTGAACCTTCTTTTGTGTCGATATAATTGAACATCTGCATCCCTATTTCTGTCATTCCGTACGTATTATATACTTCACCCTTCGTTATGTTCTGAAAAATTCATACGTAAATTAAAAAGAATCCCTAGACAAAATTTACACCCCTAAAATTAAAATACTCCTGAACAAAAAAGGCTTCATTTTTTTAATTACATTTATGCCAATAATATGTCACCCTCCAATAGTAAGTAATATAAACATTTTAATGATTCGTTAGAGAATTATTTTTAGTCTACGAAAGACTGTTTGCATTGTCTTATCTGTGTATATATATATATATATATATATAAACATATATATATATGAATATATATATATATATATATATATATATATATATATATATGTATATATATATTAAAAGTTATATGAATTTGCTCTTAAACTTAAATATAAAAAATATCAGTTAAGTAAAAATAGACTTCATACTGCGAGGATTTCATCTATATTCATGCTTATATAAAAGTTTAACTATTTTATAGCCTGGGATATATTTATTACAATATTTACGAATTAACAGAATATTAGTTATTCTAAAGAGCTGGTTTTAGTATTCCCTACTCCCTTGCCATTTATTGGCTTATCTATTCGACTGTGTTCCTGTGTACTGCAAATCACTTGGCTGAAATATACGAATGAGAAAAAGTTGAGAATTTCTGATTGCGGGTCGATTCGACAGAACGATTGAGGTTTGTTGCTCGGAGGTAAACGACGCAGACAATTCATCAACATGTGATCATATTGTTCTTATCATAGCAGCTTTCTTCATATTTTTAATATTACACTGGTGGTATAAAGATAAAACAATACCGTTATATGTCATGAAAGTTTTAAAAAGTGCACTAATTTTATCTAAATATATTTAAATTTTATGAACTATTATAAAATAAATTTTATTTATTTATATTTAGGCCATTATAGATTAAAGTCGTTTTAAGTGTAAAATGTTAATTTTTTAAATTTTTTAAAATATTTTATGGCTTAGTTTTAAAAAAAATTGTTTTAGAGTTCAAATTGTATTTTTAAATACGGTCTATATTGAAAGGTTTTCACAATGTATAAATATGCTATTGAATCCAATTAGTCAATAATTGGGCAAGTATTGTTCGATTTTGTTTTAATCTGAATGTACATGACTCACCTTGAATTGTTCCAACAAGCCTGCATGAGACGCCATTCCACCGATACAGCACCGCTTTATTGATGTCAAGTCGTACTTATGTACTTCAGAATGGTGAACTATCAAATTAATTAGCGATGGGGGCATTGTGGTCGATGATGGCTGCAAATATTTTATATCAAATGAAATAATTGTAACTACACAGGCTTATCGACACGGCTACGATCAAGTAACAATTAATTGTTCTCAAAAATCTTGAAACAGTCACCGTAAAGAAAGAAGTTAACATTACCTATATGATTTTTACCTCAAAAGCACGGACACTGCCTCCTGGCTTATTATTTATTAACTTTTTTCTGCCTCCTGGCTGTCCATTGCTATCACTTTGAGCTGTGTGGTGTCGTGTAGAATAACATTTAACGTTATATATACTTTTACACCTTGTATCGTATTTTGTGTTATCTAATTCTTGCCAAATATTCGCCTTGGTGGGACATGCTTATAAACTTAAAATAAAAACTGAGACGTACTTACTCATAAGGAACGACCTCATCCTCGTACACAAATAAAGCAAGGAAATACAGCTTTTGTTTAAGAAAAGGAATCTGTCTAATCACCTAATCTACTGAATCGATTAATAGTCGAGTCAGTAGATTAGGTGTATCCCGTAATTCTATTCAATGATTTTAACAAACAGATTGTCCTTTTTCATGTATTCTCAATTTTATCTAAAATGCACTTTGCCGTCTCTGAATGATTCTAGAAGTGGTTCACTCTCAATTGAGTCATGGCGACTAAATGAACGGCGTTCTAAAGTATCTAAAATTAAGGTACTTGCTCCACAACCTCGACATTACAGAAAATTGAAGTTTGACGGCTGTACCATAGGGACGAAGTAGGCAATTAAACATTTTGCTGTATTCATAGTTTTCTTTTGGTAATTTTACAAATTCCCTCCAGTTTTTGACAATATACTTTAGTATATTGTCAAAAACTGGACGCTAAGATAGCAATATACTTTAGTATGTCGGTCTATATACCTTTGGTGTGGGTTTTGTTTGCCATTTTGGGGTCCAGTAAATTTGGAAATACTAAGTTAGTTGTACATGCCGCTTATGACCCTGGTACAGAACTTGCTCGACAAATTATTTGTCAGTATTAACGGAATTTTTGTCTGCGGATTTCGGGAATGGGGATGAATTGTTTACTTGGTGGACTTCTTCAAATTCCAGGAGCAAGACCATAAAATTATTCTTCCTCGATATATCTGAGGGCCTAAATACAACCTAGCTCAAAATCAATTATTATACTTTATAGTTCCTAACAGAGAATGAGCCAGTTTGATTAGGTTTGAACTTAGAGACAGCCCGGTATATTTCATCGGCTCCGAGATGCAGGATATGAATAAATTTGCTCCACTACAATGTATGTAGAGGTTGGTCAACGTATTAGTGGAGCACGCGTGAACATATTATTGAAGTTGTTTGAAACAATTCCTTAGAATATGGTATCTTTAGTCACCGTCGAAAGTGGACCGGTCTTTAAGGCATTTCGAGTGTTTTTGATAGATTTTAGAGATACACAATTGAACGTTTGAATCTTCTAAGTGCATCAACCTTACTCGCTCACCCATCATACAATACACCTATCGCTTTATTCATCGACGCATCTAATTTATTAGCGGGCGCTAGGCTGCAGTAATTCATTGACAAGAAGGGGGAAGCCATTCGGCTACTTCCACAAAAGTTTTACTCAGCCCAAGAGAAACAAAGTACGTATGAATGGGAACTGGTGGCAATACAGAAAAACACTTCGGAAAATTGTTTTACTAACCAAAAGCTGCTCTTTCGTGTCATCAACATACTACCATCACCCACCAAAAGGCTACAAAGAACAAGATAGCTACTATTCATTCTCCAAGTTGCCGCCAACATTCGCTACGAAGATTGCAAAGTGAACGTCAGAGCTATTAGATGGTCCAAGATGGTACAAAAAATATTATCACCTAATTCGCAACCGATTATTTGGTACTGAATTCGATATAGAGGATTTGCGACGAATACTGAATATCAAGATTCGGATGCCCTGCTACTACAATCAGTGACCATGAACACCGGTTTGAAAATTAACTTTTCGTCAACATCACTAATTATTCGAATTCCAAAAAAAAGACCAAACTTGTTGTGTCATCCGCAGCACAAAGGAATAATCGTGCATTGGTACCGTTTACTCAAATTCGCCCTAATGCCACGCTAAAGTAATCAATGGTGAAAGACATATTAATTACTCATGGTACTCCTCGGTATATGAACCGCTTATTGCACAGAAAAAGAGATAAATCGCCAGCCAACTAACATATTGCCATGATCCAACATTATAATCGGGCGAATATTTTATTGTAATCTACCAATAGAAAATTCGACTTAGATAAAATTACGTCCAGTAATTATGAAATACGATCAACGCATTCAATACGCCTAAGCCTACATAGACGCATTCAGAAAATTTACCTATCATCTTTCGCCAAGACCCTTTGAATTATGAACGTGTATTCAATGCAACAATCTAGAGACATTTACAATCAATACAGAATGGCTCCTATAAAATCCAAAACCGAGATATCAAATTTTAACATTCAACTACTAAACAGATAAACATCTCATCTAACGTGATCGAGATGAAAGAACTACCGACTATCACCGAATGCTGACTAGGACTCGTCATATAAAAATCAAACCAAGTCACAGGACACATTACTTATCGCCATGCTACAGACAATAAGGCGATGCGCCTGATTTACTTATAATATGACAATAAAAGTTTTAAAAATAAAGTTTAGTATTAAACTGTTTTCAAAAGAACACTAGATAGATTGTATAAAGAACGAAGTCGACATGATCTTAACGATGACAATATCCGAGTGGCAGGCCTAAGCAATGCTTCGCCTCCACCTTCTAGTTCACTGTCGGTGCTCGTTTTACAATGGCTACTTCCTAACAGCTAGATTAAACAGCACGCCGCCACCGGTAGATCTTCGAACTGAACGGCCGTGCAAGCAAAATGTGATTCATGTTCTGTATTTCCGCGCTGGGCGGTCAGCGGCGAAAAAGAACGGTAGCGCTCAGCGCGGGTATATTTATGTACTCACAACATGGGCACGCGAGATACTAGCAACATGTTCTTTTAACTTGTCAGTTGTCAATCTCTACCACTATGTTCTATCTAGTTTTTCGTATTTCGCTAGCCCTATTTTTTGTGCCACATTTTGATGTTTTGAAATAGCTTATTATGCAGAAAATAATTTGTTAAATTTTCTGAATTTATACATATTACATTGTATTTTATTTCACTTAAGTTTAGAGAAGTACTCCCTTTAGTACTCTTGCCGGTATAATGAAAAAAAAATATAGGCGCGTGTAGGCATAAATACATTCGTGCATAAATGCGAGCGTAAGTTTGTGGTTACTTGCAGGTGTGTGTCCTTGCGTGCAAGAATATGTATACGGATGGGTACAAGAATGGGTTTTAGCCGAGCACCCGTTTCTGTATGTTTGAGTGTGTGACTTTTCCCTAAGTAATATTGAATAGCAAAGTATACTGTTTAAAAAATTGTATTAGGACATCATTTTTCGCGTTCAAATCTTAAATTTATAAAATTGCGACGAAATCTTTCACGTTATGAACACAAATTTTATGTCGCGTGTTTTCAGATAGAAAAATAGTCCCTTTAAATAAAATAATTATCACTGATGATTTTCAAAAATTTTCTTTTCAATTTTGGTTGATTAATTACAGATATTTTTAAATAAAACGAAAGTACAAAAAAAAACACAAGGCAATTTGCTCTTCAATTAAGATACTGTAAGCAATGAAGAAACCATCATGTTCATACCTTGTATTTATGAATAGTCTCCATTATAAACCTGGGATTTATTGCTTCAACTGATGTATAAACTCTTGTTATGAGTGTAAGGCAACATCCAATGCTGACCATGGATCCAGTTACCCACTGCATTGGTGATAATATTAGGACCCTGTCCAGCGGCCTAGGATATCGTGTGAAGCCATTCCTGTTCATATATAATAACTCCTTGGCATTATCTTTAAATATTTTTCAGATACCCAGCTGAACATTTCGTTTGATAATAATTGATTGTCATCAAATAAATATAAAATAATTAAATTATTTATAAATCCTTGAAAACTTTTTGGTCGAATATATGGATAAAGAGTGTAACTATTTCAAATATCTGCTCATACCCAACTGTTAATATCGAGAATATTACCAATTAATATTTCTGTTATATGTAAGTGATAAAAAGTGCGAAAACCTAACGGTGAAAAATTTTTGGACCACAAAATTTAATGTAAAAACAATTAAAATATAATAATAGTACTGTAAGTAAATAAAAAACATTTCATAATCATAACAGATGATAATAAAAATATATTCGAAATATGTCATTTATATGTAGATTTAAGATTATAATATATTGCCTTCCAATACATCGTTAAAAGAATAAGTAATAAATTTAAAAACAAATGGCTAAAAGGACTAACAATAGTTTAGGAGAGAGCTGGGTGTGTCGTGTAATTTATACTTAGGATAAAATAATGTTAATAATGTAACTTATGTGTAGACCTCAAGTTTCGGGAGTTCATTCACAGTTACGTTTTACAGGAAAGTTTAAGCATTAAAAGAAAGTATTTTTTATCACAATGCTTCTAAATACCAGTTGAAATTGGTTATGATGTAAAGTTCGTTTTACTCTACGAAACTTTTCTCTATAGTTTTGATATCGATGTGATGACTTTATTCGGTTCAATAGTATTCACTCGTACTGGCTAGCGAGAACAAGAAATGCGGGATTTTAATCGAAAAATCTATTGAGGTCCTATAATCGGTAGTAAATAACTCAATAAGCGTATAGACATACATCGAAGCGTCATACACTGTTATTTTTAAAACAGTCTTTTATGATTTAATTTTTGATTTGGTAGTATATTGTACATACAGTTATATCCGAAAAATCAGGAACTAATAACGTCAAAGTATAAAATAACAAAAAGTTAATTAATAATTTATGGCATTATGCAATAAATAAAGGAAATATATGCCTCTACGTGAATCCGATTACCTTTAACGTTTTAAAAACCATCTCCAGTAATTTAGAAGTTATAGATTATTAGAATTATATATTAGTTACTTATATAGATATATATTATACACTTACATTTATTTCCAGATATAATAAACCTAATTAGGTATATTGAATACAAAAAAGAAGATAAAATCCAGGTTAGAACTTATTATGTTACTATATCAGGTCGTATTTCAAATCAAACATGTTTTATTTGTTGTATGTAATGAACAACATAAAACAATTGTAAAATAAACGACCAAGTATGTATTGGACCATACGTAGTAGGGTAACATAATTATAGATATTTCTTAAAATTATGCGAATTAATCTAAATATCTTTATTTTTAGGAATATGTTCAAAACTAAGTACTTTATGTCGTAGCAATGTTTTAAATTCGTGGATGGAAAAACTGAGGATTCTTGATAATAATGTTCGATTATCGTGGAGGGATATTTGAAAATAAAAATCGCCATTTAAAAATAAAAAAAATAATTTTGATCTAAATTTATATCTGGATTTGTCCCTAATTTGACATAGTATTACTAGCTTTCCTCTCGCTATCGTTCACGGGAATTTTTGATGAAGACGGTGGAATTTGTCTCTCACCAAACGATACCGTCATAACAATCGTTTATAAGTAATATTAAACATTTATTATTGAACAAAAACACTTCATATTGAACAAAAAAACGTAACGTCAATATATTAGTTTTAACCATGAACCATGCCCGTGCCAAAATTTATTAAAATATGTCATATATTGAACGAGATTGACTGAAAAACGTCGTACATAGTAATGTATTACTTCCCTACAAGCAATAAACTGACGCTAAATTCTGTAGTGATGCGTTGTTTCTTTTGCAGAATTATTTTATTACAAACTTTTGTAATTGCAAAATAATTGGTATTTAACACCAGGGACACTGCATTACACCGGAGGCTCCGCTAAATATAAAATGAAACTAGACATGGTGAGCCAAGAAAATGTCAACCCCAGTTATCATAAACAGGAAGATACATTAAAAAAAGCCCAAAAGCCAATTGTGATTTTTACTCTCAAATTAATTGTCTCCTTTCTCATTTTGAGTGAAATTATTTTCTAAGCAAAATCATAATCTTTATTTATCACAGATTATCACTAAAATGGCCTTTCTTGCGTAAGAAATATGCAATAATCAAAGCATTTAAATAAAATTTCATTTTCTGCGTGTGACCAGTTTTGTTTGGTCGTGATAAATAAACGAATTATAATTAATTTCTGTGTATTGTCTACCAGGACTGCAGAAACTATAAAATTTATTCATAGATTATAGTTACACGACAAAATTAGATTTGGTTTCATGGTGATATTTAATACATTTCGGTAGATATGACTGTGAAAATTTCCATAGAAAATTAAACAAAATCTCCATGGTAGGAAGCGTGGGACTGTTTTAAATTTCTCTCTTAATATTTAATTAATCCTTGGAAAAATATCACCAAAATCGTTCAAGAATTGCGACCTGCAGTGTGTTCTTACACAGATCGTTTTTCGAGGCTCTATTTAAATATTTAAACAGAATTATGAAATAGCACAGTGTATTAGAAGTATATCTCCTTTTTTTGTATTGAAATATGATTTCTTGTAAAATTGTGCCAGTCGCAATTACTTCTACTGCCAAAACATGAGACTGGTGCACTTGAAGATATTGAAGCATACTGTTGCAAAGATGTGGAATATTATTTTTTTCATTTACAGAGAAAAATTTTCAGTTTCATTTTAATTACCTACATATCGCCTTTATACAAAATATTAAAATGGTTGTAAGCTGTAAAAATTCAAGATTGCATTATTGTCTATTAGGAACCATCATCAAATATTCCTGAACAATAATAAATGTATAAGAGAAATTATTTTTTTTGCCTTTACCGGTTTAGCAATGGAAATACTAATATTGACTAAATTTTCATAATGTAATTTTTGTCATAATAATGGAACTAATTTTACTCATATATTAAAAAAAGTATTTCGGAAAACACGAAAAAACATGTTTAAACAATAAAGAGAGATTTGAATTGATAATTTTCAGAAATAAATTTTCCAACCAACCTTTAAGAAATTTTAGTTTTCTTTCTCTAAATTGTGATCAAAACGGGTTTTTAGAATAACTCTTATAGAAAGGATAAATAGTATTAATAAGTTCAAAGGTTTTAGTAAAATTTTCCAACATCTCTTAACTTATAAAAAAAAATATACCAAAATAAAGTCGATTGCATCATAAGAGATTTGTGAGTGACTGCGGTACATTTCGACATCCCTGTTGACCCACTCGTACTGAAGAGAGCAGCAATCGTATCCATGCCGTCGAAGGTCGATGGCCTAGCAATAAGAAAGAGGGTAATTACAAATGCCATCATTTCATTACTTAACATAAAAAAATCTATAAATACGACTAAAACCTGTGATAGTTTGAACTTTTAAGGGCACATTGTAATGCTAATAAAATAAATAAAAACAACAATATAATTTATCTCTGTGCAAATATAGGTAAATTTTGTAACATACACTTCGAAGTCGTTTCGAATGTTTCTATTCTCCTTAATTTATTTACGAAAATTTAACAAAATAATTTTGCGTAGAAGTTCTTAGTGAAACCCGTTATTTTGGTTTTCCCAGATTTTTTATCGACACTGTCTGAAATTGTGAGGGCTGAGAGACACGCAGAAAAACAGCTTAAATATCATAACTTCCGAAAAATCAAATAATTTAAAAAATATTGCTAGGTATTTTCAATTACAAAAGATCTTTTCGATTACACTGTGCTAGGTGCATTTTGTTAAAAAATTCTACTCAAGTATAATTTATGTAGAAATAAAAATCAAGATTCAAAACCTCTTGTCGGTAAACATTGAAATTTAGATCAAAAATGTGATAAACATTGGGTATCGATAATGATATTAAGGAAAAAAGGATACCACTCAAGTACTGTCTAAGCATTCAAGTTGGGAAAGATTTCTGAAACACGATCATGATTGTTCAGGTCAGGCCTATTTAAATCATAAAAAATTATTTTATTTTTAAATTAATTATTTTGAGAAGCTATCCTAGAAAGTTTAAATTGTCCATATTTTCATTGTTGAAAATATTCAAAAGAAAAGTATGAACAAAACAATTTTTTTTATTAATTTTGGAGGGTGTGTTTTGAGAAAACTGTTAAATTATACACTTGTAACTTCTATAGATGACGTTAAGGGATTTTTTGTTCAGATCCTTCTCGGCGATCTTTTAATTAACCAAATATTTTAGGTAAATTCGACACGTTCTTGTAACAATCCGACTCAGTTAAATTTAGAGAACTATGGTTCAGTAAAGTGGAACGAAGAGATAAACATGACGAATTTATAAGAGTTCATATTTATCATCAGGCTGCAAAAATTTTAATATTATTGTTAACTATAAAATTATTGTAAACTCTTAAGTAGGACATAAGTTACTACTACAACTGAGGTCAAATATCAATATGTTCGTACTTATATTTCGATTATATCAGATTATGCTTAGATTATAAGTTGTCATTATTCACTTATTTTTATGAAAATGAAAGAATATAACCTAATTGTGTAATGTGTTCAGGTGAGTTATGTTAATGTAATTAAAATTAAGTCGGAAAGGTGTAAAAAAGTGATTAAAAAAGACCTAGTCCACTGAGGTTGATAAAATTTCGAAGAGGTTTTCCACTGTTTCATAAAAATGAAGTAAATTATCAGAAAAAGGAAATATTTTATGATAGAAAAATGGAAAGAACTACATTTTCATTGGCGAATTTTACTCTTAGAAAGGCGATTTGGATACTGATGTAATCGTTAAATCGGTTACTTTCGGAGATCAATTTCAATAAAGACATCTATCTTAATAAAAAGAATGTTTTTTGCTTTATTTTCTTGAACATGCAAGACATGTTTATACTCAGAATAAAAATAAAAGTATTTTGAAAACTAGCAGATACGTACATAAAATCTTGAACTCTTTCTTCACTAGCTTCAGCCAAAAACTTGTCAAAAGTTTCAAATTCTCCATCATTTGTGTCAAAGGTAATAATCTTACAATTCATTCCTGTTGCAACATTTTTAAATCGTGAACTATAAGCATACTGACAGAATATCATTTTCGGATTAACTATGTTAAAAGCGATTGTGAGTTCGGCTGAAATTGAAAGAACAATTAAAATACAGGTTAATATTGAAATAAATAACAAACGAATACCTTGAATGAAATGAAATTTCAAAAGAGGCTGAATAATATCCCTAACGCCACCATAATGGACGATGCAAAAAAAATTAAATTTTTATAAATAGACAGAAGATTTATATACAAAGAAAAAAACAATGCTCTTCACGTATAAATTTGATTTTCATTATTTTCGCTTTAATACGTTTGGCTGACAGTTTTAATCTTTAATCAAAGCATTTCAAAATACATACTGATGATTAAAATGCTGTTAAGTTAGTAGATTTTCTGAAACAACTTTTTTAATAATTTATAGGATTCAAATCCATACCGATTCATACAATGAAATGCGTGGTACAAAGGATCAATATAGATGACATGACCAAATGATTTTAATTGATTTTACCAAATGTTATATTATTGTTGTATTATTGATTTTACCAAAAATCGTTTTTTTTTTAAATCAATTATTTTTCCTTTATCTGTAATCTGAATTGTTTACGAATACTGTCAGTAAAAAATGTAAAAAAAATATGTTTGATATCACTCCAATAAATACTATTGGTTGATTACATTTTTTCGTTAATAAATTGTGCATTCAGGAGAGTAAAACCTTGGACCCTCTTTAATTATAAAAGTGCCATTAAGACTGAGTCCATATAGAATAATAATCATTGTATGAGCAATCATTGGGAGTCATTTCAATTAAATACTACAATATTATTTAAAAACCCATCAAGTTAGGATAAAATACTGAACACTCCGAATAAAACCATTGTTTTTCATCGATTTAATATCGATCACGATTCTGTTGCACTCAGAACAAATAAGATAATGGCACATTTCTATCAAACATGACAATAAATAGACTTTCATAATCGGTAACATGTGAATTTTTAAATATAATCCAATCAGTATTTTTGTTCATGAGAAAGGTAATTATGGAACTCAGAATTATATCACTGCTTTTCTTATTGTTTTTCTTATTGTTATTGTTGAAGACGCTTAAATATGATTGATTTGTACAACAAATTATATTACACTATTCCACTGGTATTATTCCTCTATAAATATCCTAACACTTGTCATGTCATGTACGGGGTATTCAGATAAAAGAAAAATGAGTCTTTGGGAAATTACTCAAATATTTTCCGTTTCAACAAATATGTTCAAATAAATTGTGAAAACCATTTATGGCTATGGTATTAAAAAGGTGTTTCACACAATCATTTAAAACTATTTCAGGTACGTTTTATTTACATTTTGAACATTTTAAATATGCAGGAAGAAATATCGAAATAAAATTTTTTTTTTTCAATATTTGTTACGCTTTATACAATCCAAATTATATGACTAATCTCAAAAACAATCTCCCAGAATAGCCCCTCATCGAATAATGTGCTTCCACGTGTACTGATAAGCCCAGCTATATGTTAACAATGTATGTGTAGTAAGAAGAGTCTTCATCATAAAGATAAGAAATAAACGTTATGTTTACATAATCGACTTGGTTACAATCTTTATAAACAAGATAAATACCGATGCTTAGACACAATATAATAAATTGTTGCGATAAATGTATGTTTAAAAATAATTTAAATTTACTTTCCATTATATTACATAATAAAGACATATTTTATGTGAATATGATATGTAAGCTAATATGCTATTTTTATATAAATAACAAATCGAATATTTTATCGAGATTGCAATCGTTGATAGTTACATCGATTGACTTCTATTTATTGGCTGTCTTGTAAACAACTATGGCTACCTGCAGTAGAATACGATTGACATCTTATTCCCTTTTACTGAGGTAATATAAACTCGTGGTATTTAATGTTGTAAATATTATTGCAATTATTGAATATATTTGGCGTTAATTTTGTAGAAATTCATTATTCACAATTAAATGAAACTACGTGATGTAGTATTATTTCTACTTTCTTTAATTTCTTTACCACGATCTAGGTTTCGTTGTATTACAACATCTTTAAGTGGGATATTAGCAAAGATAATACAACGAAACCTAGGTCGTGGTAAAGAAATTAAAGAAAGTAGAAATAATACTACATCACGTAGTTTCATTTAATTGTGGATTATTGCAATTGTTTGTTAAGTCCCACAATTGCCTTTTAGTTTGACTTAGTTAAGTATAAATGCAATACAAAACGTCAAAATTATGGTGCGACAAATATACTCATTGTTTCACGTTCCACCTCCAATAACACAAACATTAATTTATGCTATAATTAAATAATATTTCATTCAAATGTAAATTTACTATTATATTTTTAAAATTTACCCATAATTAAATGAAACTACATAATGTAATATTATTTCTACTTTCTTTAAGTTCTTAATCACGGTTTAGGTTTCATTGTATTACAATATCTTCAGGTGGGCTGTTAGCAAAGATATGGGGTTTGGGCGGACTATTATCTTTGCTAATAGTTCACCTGAAAATGATGTAATACAACGAAACCTAGGTCGTGGTAAAGAACTTAAAGAAAGTAGAAACAATACTACATCACCTAGTTTCGTTTAATTGTGAATAATGAATCTCCGCAAAATTAACGCCAAATATGTTCAATATTCTAAAATTACCCATTTAAATACCATACGATAGATAATGTGTATTTCATGTTACTTAGTTGTTATTATTTTTAATTTACCCACTTCTGTCCAGTCAACTTGAATTTTCGTGGGTTCTCTGCCATCTAGTACTTGTTAAGTAACCATGTATATCAGTCACTCCTTAAAAATGTTTGAAAAGTCACGTTTCAAAAGCAATTCTGCGCGAGTAAAGCCGTCTCAACAGCCAGTTCTTTAGAATCATGACTAATATTATAATTTCCGAAGTCAATTTGTGTCTTCATTACTTTGTCTGTCTTTTACGCATCAACTGCTCGGTCTATTTATATATTTTTCAAACATAAGTCTTTGTGGTAAACATACTTTTAATTATTTACCGAAAAAATGTTTTATAAGAATTAATAAAACAACTCGTTAAGAATAAAAGTTTAAACATATTGTTTTAATTTTACACGTGTATGTGTATGTGTGTGTGTGTGTGTATGCGTATATATATATATATATATATATATATATATAATACCTTTTTTTTATACGTCAATTACGGTTTACCTACACATAAATAGCAATGAATTAATTATTTAATTATTGAGGACAATTTGAAACATAGAACTGAGAAAAAGAAATATATATTGAACAGGAATTGTAATATACCGGTGGCCCATTTACTGCGGCCCAACATTTTTTTTAGGAAAGAAAATCGTGATAAGTCATTTAAAAACAAATTACTTCTATTAAAATCAGTAGTTGAGTTTATTGCGCTTTTTTGAAAAATCTTTACTCCAGTCACATAAATCACTTTTGTGCAAAAACTATTCCACCAAATCACATAATAATAATTTTAGAAGGTGTAGCAATAGTTGCATCACTACGATTTTGTGTCTTAACTATCACCACAACCTAAAATAATTTTAAGATCATAAGTAAATCTCTAGATGTCTGTATAGATTTGAATCTGTATAGATTTCACTACAGTGATTTTTTGTTTGCACAAAAATTCCTCAGAACATGCTTTCTACGTAACTACTTTTATTCCGTGATAAATGTGACTACAGCACATATTTTTCGAAAAAGTACAAAAAACTACGACTTTTGAACTATTGATTTTCGTGACATTAATGTTTTTTAAAATAATTTATTAAGATATTCCCTTTTCATGAAAAGGGGTCACTGTGAACGGGACACACTGTGTGTTTAATTATTATTACCTTCTTTCCAAGTTCTATCTATGGGATATACTATTATACCATCATATTGACAGGCGATGAGAGGTACTGTAACGTGGACGTGGTTCGGTCCTGCTATAATAACAACGTCTCCGCGCTTCAAGCCCCTCGAACGAAGTCCGAGTGCTGCTCGTATTGTGCGGCAACTGAATGACTCATTTGTCTCTGACTGTCCCGTGTTTGCATCAATCTGAAAAGAAAATAATTTTGCCTGATAAAATTAATTTGTTTTATTTGACACTTTTCTTTCGCCTTCAACCATCACCTTCTTGTTGCTGCTTGAATTATCATCTTGACTAACAAACAAATTTTCATTGGACTACTATTTTACTTCACCGTTCTTGTTTCAAGTATTTCTTCGTAAACGATTTGAATAAAATGGGTATAGAAAACCTTACCAGGTTTCAAGTTTGTACTACAAAAATTTTAAATAAATAAATTTAAGTTCAAATAAATATCAAAGTTATACTTTGCATTGACGCTACAATACATTATTCACGACTTTACTGAATGCTTTATTTCTTTTTTAGTTTAATTATTTGACTACAAGTCTAACTATAACTTTATTCATTCAAAATGAAATGAAAGTACATAGGTCTTCATAAAATAGAATTATATAATTCAATAATAATAATAATGCATAATTTTTCTAACTTACTCGGCGACGTAAAATCAAGCACCTTCCATGAATTTTATTAACAATTTTATTAAATATTTAAAATTATTTACATATATTTAACGTCTTATATTAGAAGGTTTTCCAAAATGTAACACGTGCAAAATAAAATATGGATTTAAATAACAAGTTATTTTTACTAATAACCTAATTAAATTGAGTAAATTATATGAAAATATCGTAAATAACTTAATAATATCACAAAAGTTACCTGAGTAACATGATCAGGGTGTTTCTTGAACACATTTAGCAAGAGCTTTCCGAGATGAAATTTATCGTCGGGATTTCCCGTCTCCTTAAACACTTCGCTGCTAATATCCTCCAGATATCTGAGAGCATTGCGCCAGCCTTCGTTGACGTCTTTTAACGTCGTAAGAGGAATCATATTCTGAAAATGTATAACATATCTTCTTCTTTACACATATACACACGCACATTGTACATCAAAAACTTTTTGTGAATAAATTTACCTATTAATGAAAGCGGACTAAAATCCCGTAAGTAATTACTGAGCAAATTGCGTACACATAGACAGACAGACGCAGTGAGGGACCTTGTTTGTAAAATGTTTGAAAATCATCTAATGTAATATAAAACAATTGTTAATTATAATGAGTATAACTTGTACTACGAGTAGATACCCATTAAGGAGCACAAAGATATTGCTTACACTTCGTACGTACTCGAATATAGTACTTCTATTAAATTATTTGTAGATATTAATATTATTTTTCACAATATAATTAATAATTTTTTTAATAAATAAAAATTGTTTATCTACTATATTTTTCATATACTTAATATACACTTTAAAACAAGAATATGTTGACAATTGGTTTAAATAATTTTTATGGAATTTTTGTTGACTTTTTATATACCAGACTATGTCACAAGTTTGTCGACTATAACTTGTAAACTAATAGAGCCTTCCTGTTTGTGACAATTTTCCTTTCAATAATTGTGAATACCTTTCTTTTATTGAAATATAGCGGTTAGCTGATAGAGGTGGGGGCATAATACTCTAAAAAATTACCACTTTAAGGCTTAATATTTCATAAGTGGATCGGTGAATGGAAAATTTTTTCATGATATACCTCCAATATTTTAAAAAGATATACTTAACGGTATCCTGAAGATGTACTCAACGATAATGGGGCATTTTGAAAAAAAATATCATCATTCTAAATATAGGTCTAATACAGTAAAAAAAGTTATTGTCAATCACAACCTTTTAGACATTATAAAGGTATACTGAAACTAAATATCATCCTTACTTTTTAAAACAGTATAGCGGTGCTACTTTTATCTATAATTGAGTCATTGAAGTTTAAAATTACTTCGAGAGAAATTGTCGTTAATTTGGACGTGACTGCATCCCCATTCTCGCTATTGATTTTAAAGATGGTTTTGGTCCATTGAATTTTAAAAACAGCGAGGTTGGAAAATAAATCGGATAAGTCGAGATAATTATCAAGAAATAAGATTTATTGAAGAAATAATTATAATATTTAAGATTGTTAAAGCTCTGCCTAGTAACTTTAATTTCACTTACAAGATACACACATTTAGTATCTTGACTATTTTCTATGATGGGTGACAGAGGATGTGGTGGACGAATCAGTTTTGAAACTGGGTGTTTATCTGAGTTGTGCGTATTGAATAACCATCACATATGAAATAATAACAAATTACATTTAAAAACATCTGCCAAGTATGAGCAGAATTTGCAATATATCGGTTCCATTAACATTAAGGTGCTAATAAATACTTCAGTGGACATAAAATTTTCATTAAACTAACTGCAAATTTTAATATTATAAAATTGTAATATTGTCACAATTTTACTATTGCCAACTATGTCGTTAAGACATGGTGCAATTATCAATAGTTATAAGAATTACCCAAGTAGTGTATTTGCTACAAACTTTTCTGTTTAACTTTTTCACACAACCAACCCATTTTTTCACAATTTTATTTCGAGTATTTTTGGAAATAAAGAAGGTGAACACTTAAAATTTTTCATTGTATCTCTGGAAATATATTAAAAAATATTATGAAAAATTATTTAATCCTTTCAAACAACACCCCACATTAAAAAATCGGTTATACAATTTGTCCTGCCTGAAAATATTTGAGTATTAGCTATTGATGTAAATATATATTTCATTGCTATTAAGGAAAACGGCTACCGAAACACATAAAACCAGAGCGATAATCACGATGTTTTTAAACCTGCGAAATATTTACATGACTAATATAAACAATTGCAACATTTTCATAAAAGTAATATAAACCTGTAATTATCTGTCCCAACAAATTTATTACGAATTTTTAAAATATAATTTTATTTCATTAAGTCTTTTACTTAAACAAGTGAAATCGTTAATATAATAATACATAGCATAATATTGTAGCAAATATATTTAAATAAAAAAACCGGACAAATTAATAAAATCACTTCATTTGTTATAAATCATCGATAATATGGACTTCGCAGACGAATATGTATGTAATAATATGTAATAGAATTAAGTCGAGGGACACATATTTTATGGCAAATGTCTTAAAAATCTCGAATCCAGAATCATCTTTGTAAATTTTTTACTATCTTTGCGGAGGCATCTAACAACCTGATTTTTTTCATAATTTTTGAGGTTGTTTCGAAATTTTCATTGGAATATTTTTGAATATAAGCTATTGAGATAGCTAGATGAACATCAAATTCTTTATTACAGTACCAAGGTGCAAGGCTCCACATCAAGATGTTTCCACAAAATGACTGTAATAGACGAGATGAACAAGAGAAAATAACAGAGAAATGGACAAATGGGTCACCCAGAAAGGTTTACTTTTTCCTTGTAAATTCGAAATCCCAGAAAACAGTTAAACTTCAAAAATATATTCAAAATGTAGAATTACATATCACCAACAATATATTTAAAGTTTAGGTCTATTACTCACCCACTTAATAGCTTGAAGGCTAAAATATAGAATCGAAATTAAGCTATAAATCTGGAATTATACCACGTCAAAAATTAATTTAAAATTTAGGCTTAACACTCATTTTAATTAATGGCAAGTGGCTTATTATGGAGCATCAATGACATGTTTAAAATTTGAGATCCCATATCAGAAATAGGTTAAAAAATTTAACGTTTTATTAAATAAGCGATATTTCATGACTCATTAATAGGTGTCAAAAACAATTTCACGAAAACAGAGTTATTAATTAATTAACAGAGTTGTTAATTTTTTTATAGCGGTCGCTACGTAGCATAGCGATATTTAAAATATATCGCTATGCCTACGTAGCGAAAATTTGTCAACAGGATATTTCGTGATTGAATTTTTTTCGAATTTCATTTCCTTATGTTTAAAACATATACCATTTTGGCTTTCAGTGATGAGTGGTTAGATTTTTTTAAATAACTACTTTATTATATAAAATTGAAATAGCATTGAACATAAAATGAGATAGGTGTGTAAGCTAAAAATTAAAATTACGTGACTTGACTGAAAATTCGCTAGAAAATGTAGAATTCTAGACAAAATATATATAATTATAAAGGCAATGGTAGATATTAACAAATGATATACCAAATTCAAAATATATTTTCGTTTCAGAGATTATGTTTACGAATGTATATTCATGACTTAGTTTTTTTTTAGGATAATCTTCAAAGTTTTATAATTTTTCTTGCCAATAATTTGAATACATATGTAATATGTATTTAAGCTCCTACCCGAATTTAAAAAAATTAACGAACAGACAAAACAACCCTACTCTAGTTCTATAATTGATTCATTTAAAATAATTTAAGGTAATGGAATCTCATTTTCCGTTAAAGTAAAAATCCCATAAAATTATTCGTTGTTTATCCTCACGCATTTGAACTTGCATAATATAAGTTAGGATTTTCAGTATAATAGTATGAGTTAGGATTTTAACCTCACGCATTTGAACTTGGATAGTATAAGTTAGGATCTTCAATGGAAATATTGTGTTTACTATTCTCGTCTTAATAAGGATCTCGAGCATTAATTTTAGCGTTACTTTTTCACACCTAGTAAGTTCAGAGTTTAAGAGTGAGTGAATTTGAAAATTGTTTAAAACTAAATAAACTCACTTGAAAAATTATAACTTCACCTGTTATGTCTTCAACTTAAAAAGGAACGGTGCAGTTGAAAGTGTAAACAAAAACTAATACTTGAACAAAATATGTATCCAGTGTTTGATTAGGAATACTTGTCACTGACATTCAAACGCATGAGTCGTCATGTAAAAGATATTTAATGTGATAACAGCGATTGTAAGACTATTTATATTGGTTACTAACTGAAAAACTTTTCAGCCCGACTTACAAAGGAATTGCGGGAATTAACTAAACATTATCACAAGCATTCAATACAAGTTTTGAATATATTGTTGATGCTAAATTACGGGCTTCTAGCGCTTGAAGAAAAAAAATAATAGGCCTACATTTCAAACCTATTTTTACTATTGTGCATTTCTAGGTCTAAAACATAGTTTAATGCTCTGTCTTATGTTTCTAGTTCTTAAACCGAATGTGTTTTAGGTCTACACTTTTAGTATATTGATATTATAAATTTAATACAGGGTAATTATACGTTTTGAACATATTGTCGTTCTTATCTAATCTTACGTATCAGACGCAATGTTTTATACTCTTCCATAGGCTTCTAGCTCCTAAACGGAATGAGTTATAAGACTAGCTTTTTTGCACATTTTAATCATAAATGTCAAAGAGGTTGTTGATGTTGTGTAGTTCCAAATTTTGTATATGTTGTTACAGTTGTGTAATCATACTTTCCAAATATGTCATTGACGCTATGCCATAGGTTTCTGTTGTTATCTGACCCAAAAATAATATCCAAAATATTTAGAATTTAATTTTTTTCTTTTATTATTTATATATGATTTTTTTCTTTTTATGCAACATTGAACAGGTATTTAAATTTATGGTTTATGCACATATTTAATCACTAAACCTGTGCTGATAACCTCGATAATTTAGCGAATAGAATTCGTTATCAATATTGTAAATATACAGTATTTAAACAAAAAAACCTGTCTGGCTCTCCATCGAACTTACTATATTTCCTATGAAGTAAAAGTATTTTATTTTGTAATGAGTCCTCGATAATGTAGACTTCATAGTACAATATAATAATATAATATAGCGAATATCTCAAAAATATAGCATCTAAAATGATCCTAGTCACTTTTGCGGAGGCTTCTGAAACTCGATAAAAATGAATGATCGTGGATACTAATAAAAATGTCGTACACAGTGTAAAAATCACGAGAGCTAGAAGCCATTTAAAATATATACAGCGTAGCCATAATATTAGGACACTGTTCGGATCATGTGAGTATGGAAGAATAAAAATGAGTGAACGGATCACTGATGACATTTTTACAAAAATAAGTCAGTTGGTTGTATTGACCCTTGTGGCGTTATTACAATTATGCGAAGCTGGGAAATAGAAAAAACTTTTGAGAAACAATGTAGTGATGCACTTGCAATGCCAATATACATATATAAATATATATATATATATATATACATATGAATATATATATATGCATATATATATATATATATATATATATATATATATATATATATATTTATATATATATATATATATATATTATATATATATATATATATATATATATATATATACGTATGATATCGATTTTAAAAAATGTCCACTTATGAACTGAAAACTGAAAGTTAGTGTTTTATAGGCAGTTTTAAAAAATTATAAAATTTACCGTCAATAATTTCGCTATGTTTATAATAAGAATCTAGACACGTTCTTCAATTGAAAGAAAATTTTAAAGAACAGAAAGACACCCACCACTCCCATCTTTCCTACTTCTATAATTTTTAATTTTAAAATAACTAAAAGCTTAATAGTCGCCCGTTTCACTAAAATAAACGTCTCGTAAAATTACTCTATTTTTTGTCTATACATTTCTCATCTTGAATAATACAGGTTAGAATTATGAACGGGTTATTTGTGTTTACAATCTTATATTAATCACATTTGTAAGTAAAAATTTAACGTCATTTTTGCCCACCTGTTAAGTTGAGAGTTTAATAACGAGAAAATTTGAAGGCTTATAAAAAATAAATAAACTCACTTCGTTAATTTTAACTTTCTTTTCACTTACGAATGAACTACGCAGTCAAAGGTCTAAACGAATACTAAAACTTGAACTTGTATCAATGTGTTAGTCATTAACCTTCATCGGTATGAGCCGCCATGAAACACAAGATAGTTAACGCGATAACAGGGTTTCTAAAATTATTATATTTGTCACTAATTTAATAACTTTTCAGCCCGACTGTAGCGCCAAATTCTAAACATGAATTTGTCCATAGTTTTATTGACAAAATTAAATCTGCGTTAACTTCGTATTGCAATACATATCTTATATATTAAAGAAAGAAAATATTTACAAATATTAGATATTTATGTAAAACAGAACAAAACACTCAGCAGCAATAGGTACACGAGTTTATTCATTCAGTGATTATCCCACTTGATTATTAATAAAAAGTTAGAATTAAAAGGCAATAATATTTCTATTTATCACATTAAATAACTAAATAGTAGTCTGCATGAAATTATAAAAATAAATAAAATTATAAAAATAATAAAGTCGACGGTCAGCGCTAGTTAGAGAGGTAAATTTGGTAAAGTTTTAATTGCTTCTTTGGTTTACATTTTTAAGAAAAAGAATACAATGGGAAATAGGGCATGGAGAAAATATTTTGAATTTAATTAAGAATTACTGTATTTCTATAGAATAATATAGGACAATCAGTTTGACTTCTAGTAGAGAACGTGATATTTTTTTTAAATAAAATTGACATTATATTTTATTAGAGCTAACTTCCAGTCCAAACTTGATTAGCGCTAAATTTGTTGCACGCGTTATCAACGCATTTAGTTTGATTTGCGTGCCTACCTACGGAATAAGATAAAAATGTTGATACAAATACTTTAAAAGTGCGTTTTGCTTTAACAATGTATTGACATGTAGAACTACCAAACCATTAAATAATTAAATAATTTTATATGAAAATTACGAAAGTGCGAAAAGAAAAACGCTCCAATACAAGATAAGGCATTTTTCTTTTTCCAAAAATCTATTTTTTTTATAAAAACCTAGTTCATTGTGTATGTTTAGTATAATCTTAACAAAATTAATTCATAACTGCTTTTGTATTTTTACAGCAAGTAGGACACGTGAATGTGTGAACGCCAGTATGATGTTTTCTGAGAATAAACCAATCTAATATAGAACTAATATTTAATATATTTTAATGTCCACAAATATTCATATGGTTTAAGAGACTTCATTCGTTTTAGCTATTAGGTGTTATATTATGTATGGATTGCTTCCCCGTTGGTGTTGTTGAATATTCCTCTTTTAGCCCACTTATAGATTTCATCGTTGGATCAAACGGTCAATTTTGTTATTACAACTTTTTACTGTCTATTGGCTTGATAGATTTATGCAACCCAACAGTTGCACAACGTAAGATTAGTTTATTTACAGGTTGATAAATCAGTTTATAATTTTAATCACTAATTTTACTTGAAATCTATATTGAAAAAAAATAAGTTTTCTTAATACCAAGCAGACTATATGGAAAAACAAATTATTAAACGCTATTATCATACAAAAAAAAAGTACAACCTTGCTGCAAAAAAAGCATGAAACTTTAATACCATGTAGCGGTATGTATTCCAGGATACTTTCTAGATCAAGACGAATGTAGATAAATCATTTGTTGGAATCACTTTAGTACTTTACTTTGTGCAATGGACGAATTTACTCACATCCATATATATACATATATAAATATATATATATATATATATATATATATATATATATATATATGTGTATATATATATAAATATACACATATTTAGCTTGTGAAATTTATAACTTGTCTCAGTGCCATAAGGCTATAAATTAATAAAACTTCTGTCCCGTACCGCAAAAGGAAAAACTTCAAAAGGAACCATTGTAATATCAGGCTCGTATCTGTCTGCCTATCACCGAAAAAAGCATAAAGGTCTAATACATTTAGATATAGTTTAAAAATATAATGGATATAAAGGAAAGTGTGCAAAGTGTGTTACGTTATGAAAAATTAATATTTGTAATTATTTTAGTATAAATTCTACTCGAACTTGACAAATTTTCTCAAGTTCGAGTAGAATTCGAGTGTGAAGTCCCCACATGTACGCTACCTATTGCAATCAATGAAATTTATTTATGAAATCCAGTATGGTGCAAGTTGTTCAATTTTTAGTACTTAGTTCATAAGTAAAACTGAGAGTCAAGTTTTTTTTTATTAATCAAATATCATCTTAATGACGTATATGATTTTCTGTCGATACAACACTCCACTAATATTGACCAACACGTAATTAATTTTTCATATTTATATTTTATCTCTAATATCGATTTGTCTTTGACAAATCGATTCCATGATAAAGAATTGAGCTCGATTACATATTGTAGTGTTACTTATAATATATGCACCATTTCCAACCGATTTAGGTCAATAACACGTTTTAAAAACAAAATTATAAACGCAGTATATAAATAGATAACACAAATAGATACTCAACTATGATAAGGGAAGCCACATTTTTATCTTTTTAGAAACTCAAGGATTAGTGTTAAAATAGATATTCTTTTAATTTATATTCGCATGCGTTAACTAAAATAATTATCTATATGTTATAAATGGCAATTTTTATATCAAACAAGGGTACAAGGCGAGACCTTGTGGATATAACATTAAAATCTCAGAAACTCTAATAACCGTAACGGAGGCATATTGCTCGCACAAAATCTCGTAATACCAATATAAGATACCAAATATTTATACCAGAAGTAATATGAATCTATTAAACCCTTTTCAAACTTAAAAAAATTACCATATTTTCGATTAATTTTACCTTATTTGTACTTTAAGTTAACACGTGTTATATACGGAATGTCCCTCAGTACTATCATACTTGATTGTCATTGTATTAAAATAGTATATGTTAAGTATCGAAAAAAAAAATAATTTTTAACACGAAGAGGCATGTATTTTGTAATATTAATCGCAATGAGTCATTTAAAATGTTTATATATGAAAGCTCTAACTATTTGTTTAAAACCAGGATTGAAAGGTCAGGATACAAAAAGGGTTTGGATAACACGCAATAAAAGACAGAGTATACCTACACATGGTGCTAAAGAGAACTTCTCTTTTATGTTAGAGTTCTTTTATATAAGTTATGAGAAGTAAGAATTTTAATAGCGGAGTGGAAAAACCTTGTCTCTACTATTACTACGTTTGATAATCAGCTGGAAGAAAAACCAACCGTCCACAATGTAACATTGTCAAGATTACTATGAAGATTTCTCTGAGTCTTGTTTAAAGTTGTCAAGTTACGTCAAAAATATATAAGTAAAATTATTGTGTACAGTCATTAAAAAAAAATATTAGAGTCCTTTTAAGTATTTTACACTATGCGGATACGTACTATATTATTACCTTAAACGCCAACCTCGAGTTGTTTAAAGGAAATTATTGTAAATCCAGTAAGTTTATAAGTAACTTTTGATACAGCTTTTGACAGAAGGTGATATTTATTTAAAAATGGTGCTTTCGTAGTTTTTAAAATTTTTAATATACCCAACTTAAATTTGCCTTATAAGGATTAGTTGGTCAGTTTATAAGGACAGAATACATGTCGCAATTCTTGATCGAATTTGGCGGTTCATTTTTCTGTCGAATGATAGATTATTAGAAAAGAAATCTAATTATTTTCGTGTTAGTCTATCAAATAGTTTAACTTAATAAAAAATTTTTTTAGAGAAACTCATTTTTAGTAGTCTGTAATTGTTCTTGGCCTCTACTTTGTGCGGATTCTCTCACTTTTCCTTCCTATTTATAACTTTAAAATATATCAAATTTTTCATTAATACATGACTAAAGATGTAGCCCAAGATTAGGTTTTTCACATCGATTTTTGCTTGATTATTAAATTTAACTAACTAACGTACATTTCTTACATTACATATATGGTATAATCGGATAAAATGTTTTCAGTAATAAAGTAATATTAAAGAAAAAAACGTGTAGAGTGTTTCTTATTTAATTTTATCAGTTTATATTTCATTCATTATATGTCAATATTTACCCGACAAAAAGCATGTGCTTTTAATTTTGAGACTTTTAATTATGCTTCTGCTGAATTGAGTTTGATGTTACCCAACGGAAATAGAAAAAAACAGCTTTTACAGTATTAATCATCAATGACCTGTGTCTATCCAATGTTGAAGGTAGGTCTCTTGTAACATGAATATTGGCGCGTGACAGGCGACATAATGCTCAAAGCCGCCGGGCTGGATTGATGCTTTGGCGATCGCAATGAGAAGCTTCCCAAACCAGCGGCACTGCTCCTGTCAATGAGAAAATATTACTCCAACCAAGCTCGTCGAACAGGCGGCAAAATACTGCGATAAACCGCACCGTCAAAATCTGGAAGGAAACCGGTGATCAACCCAATATACCTTGGCACACAATTGTACAGAAATCCCGTTTTATACACATAGGACTTATAAAAATATAAATTGGTTTTCTAATTTTTCTCAAATAGTATGTTTCCGAATACAATTTAAAAAAATGTTTTCTCCTCTTATGAATACATTTGGCCAAAATAAAAAAAATTGTATGGAAAGATACAATTTTTTTCTTCAATAAATCATCAATTTTAAAATTAAAAAGATTTTAATACATCAAGTATCGATAATAAAATAAAAAGTAAAAAACACATAACCGGTTTTTCTTCTACAATTGATATACCAAGTATCAAAAAAAGATTTTGTAAAAGAAAATTTTGCGTATAATAAAGTTTATAATCAAAAAACATTTTATTTTATCTTAAAACCTATTCAAATCGATTATAAATTACAGTTTTCAAAAATCACACAATGTCTTTAAAATTAGTACTTATCAAAAGGTACAATAAATATTTATAAACCTTAACGAATTTTCAAATTTTTTAAAACCGATCAACAAATTTAAAGCCATGAATATTAAATGTACATCTCTAAAATATCAATACCAAAATTAAATTTGAAACTCTCTATCCCAGCATCGGAGTCTCGAATATTTTTGGTTTATGAATGTACGTAGTTATATAACTTTTATCTATCTGTGATATGTCGTCCTTTGTCAATTTATATTTATTTTTACTTTTCAGTGATTTAAAACCATCTACTACTATCCATGGAGATATTTCCATTATCCGGTATATATATTTGTAAGTTTTTTCCACATGGAATTTAAAATTTTCATAGAATGAACCGTCCAATGAAGTGTTCGCATTCCTTATCTGCTTCTCATTCCTCGAATTATTACATATCATGTTGCTTTGGTAATATTCATTTTCATTTAAGTCTTCTGTATCCGTGGTCGCTAGGCTCGCACTAGGGACAACCCTCAAGCCTTTCCTTTTTCTTATTATAATGTTTAAGGTTGTACCATCAAATTTTGTTCGCGCAGAAAATCTGTTGAGATTATTTTAACATTCTCAGTACCAGCATTTGATCCTCTGTTGTCCTTTGGTAGGCGATTCAAAACATGCTCTCTGTCAAAAGGGTAAATACGAGTAGCTTTAAAAGAACTCATTGTATCTCGTTTTGTGTCAGATAATATATCAGCGATTGGCACATTGGGTTTTGCTTGAAGAGGATCAAATTTCTCCAATGCTTTTATGAGCAAACGTAGAAAAGTATGTTTTGAAACAGTTGCTAGTTCTTGTGCTTTTGAATAGTTCTTTTGCTTTTTCAACAGAGAATAAACCCAATCTTGTCCAAGAATATTCTTTTTTCAACACATCAGCCTTTCTTATCAAGGTAAGCTTTTGCGAGTTATCTTTCGTCAAACACAGTAAGCGAATAATCCTAGTCGGCATATTTTGAAACAGATATGAGTAAAGACATTTTTCGGTTTCAATGAACATTTGTGGAGCCTCAGGTTTCTTAATATAACATCCTTTGTACTTTATGGATAAGGTATCAAATGGTATTTCATAATATTCGAAATCAGTCCGTATGGACATTTCACCGGCAATCACTTAAGTCACAGCTTCATTTAATATTTCCTCGGTGTAATTCTTATAGTTAAGATACCTCAGTTTTTTCTTTTATATCCGTAACATTTTTTAAAACAACACATAAAATAAACGAAAATATACAAAATGGAATTAGGAACAGGAACGCTTGTAATAGATGTTATGGGGTTAATTTGATGGACTGATCAATTTAAACCCATACAGTTGATCAAAGATACCTGTACAATGTATTTCCGAGCCGTCTAATAAATTTTCAGGTAATAATTTTTTGATATTAAATATAATAACTATATAATAAATAAAATAACTATCATTAAATTATTGGCACATTGAGAATATTCAGGTATGTGGAAATCTTCCTTTCATTTTCCTTAAAAAATATGGTCGAGAAATTCACAGAAGAAAGAAGTTAACGTGACTAACAGTATTGCCAATCTTGAATTTTGAATATATTTGGCGTTAAATTTGTAGAAATTAATTATTCACAATTAAATGAAACTATGTGATGTAGTATTATTTCTACTTTTTTTAAGTTCTTTACCATGGCCTAGGTTTTGTTGTATTACAATATCTTCGGGTGGGATATTAGCAAAGAATCTATTCTTTTCTTCAATGCATGCAGATTCTTTGCTAATATCCCATCTGAAGATGTGAAGATGTGGTGTGGTGTGTGGAATAATGCTACATCACGTAGTTTCGTATAATTGTGAGAGTTGTCAATATTAAGAAAAAATATAAAAAACGTTTCGTTTCTTTAATATGCCATATTAATATACATAAAGAATAGAAGTTTCTGTCAAAGTCGCCCCATACCTCCTAGTATGTTAGGTTTTTGGAATGTGATTACAAACCATAAGTAGTAAATATACATGGTTAGATCACAGCAAGTATCATACATAACAAGTGATATAAAGCTGCGTCCTGATTTGAAATAGTTAGTACTCTTAGACAAATTTAATATAAAAAAATTTATAAAGAAATTGACCACAAAACAGTCTTTTAAACATTATAACAATTCCTTTGGCCCTAAAATTGCAGTAAACAGCGCAATTTTTTAGCTGGGACAAAACCACAATAGATTCTGGGAAAGTGTCTTATATACCATTAGGTCTTTTTTGATGGAACCAATTTTGGCACCATCAAATTTATGATCAATCGTCGGTTTTTCATATAAATTCATAAAATTGACAAAAAAAATATTTATCGGAATCGACTCAGCCTGATGATAGTATTACTTCATCGACGGGAGGAAAAAATCTGGACAGCAGAAGTTGGTTAAACATTATAAAAACCTGCAGCTGTAAATTTTCAAATCATAACGTGCATTTAGTCACGGCATATAATACATCAATATTATGGTATTGTGTAGAGTTAGTTCTTTACTTGAATTGTACGTCAAACATTTAGTATAAAGTACTAGAAACAGTAATATCATGTGTCAATACTTCAACAAATTTAAATTGCCAATATCTTTTGAAACGATAGAAATATGTTTGTAGACAGATTTAGAAACTTAATGCTATTCATAAAGTTTCTAAACAAATTCAGTATATATATATATATATATATATATATATATATATATATATATACTGAATTTATGTGTATCAATCAGGAACAATCAGTTCTTTGGTACGTATAGAAAATTAACAAGTACCAATGTAAACAAACTCATTACCTCTTAGTTGACACAGACACTTCTCATTTTCTTTAAATTTGTGTAGCTTCTCAAACTCAAATTTACATACATCGATGAGCTTGTGACTTATATTACATAAATCTTTAATATAATAAAATAATAATAGTATCAATATGAGATGTGTTTAACAACGGGAGAGTAAAAAGAAATGAAGGCAGGAAAGCAGATAAAATCCATTGGATCTGCTTATATTTATGAAAATATAAGTATGTAAAACATTAACTTCAATATAAACAATGAACAAATAATTTAAAGGTCAGAATAGTAAGATATTATCTTACCTGAACTATGAAAAAATTCACAGTTAAATGAAACTACGTGATGTAGTATTATTTCTACTTTCTTTAAGTTCTTTACCCGACCTTGGTTTCGTTGTATTGAAATATCTTCAGGTGGGCTATTAGCAAAGATTCTCCTTTACAAAGGAGTAATTACTTTGGTAGAATCTTTGCTAATAGCCCACCTGAAGATGTTGTAATACAACGAAACCAAAGTTGTGATAAACAACTTAAAGAAAGTAAAAATAATAATCAGAAGCAATAAAGCAATACATTTAGGAGGAAGTAAGAAAATCGCATCAGTGAATGAAATATATAACAGAATATTCAGTGTGCCAGATGATTTGCACGACGAAAGACAGGAAAGGAAAAAAACTAAATATAAATAATTTATGTCAAACAAAATTTTCATCTCGACCGATGGATATAAATAGGGGAAAAGTAAAAATATAGGCATTAAAATCTATCAAAATGCTTTCGGAACTGGTGGACGCTACAGGGTTCGAGTGTGAGAAAAACGCAAAAAGTATTTCGCTATTTAAATATATATGCATATATATATATATATATATATATATATATATATATATATATATATTTGTTTTTATTTCCCATCAGTATTCCTCATATCTGCCATAACAATCACGGCAACGGCTTATGCGGATCGAGTTGATGTACCACAATCACACGAGTTGTTCGATATTGTGAAATATTTATTATTTAGTAAGATTAGTGTGTTCCATAGTATTAGGAGTTTGAATTATTTTAATAATTAAATTATATGGTAACTCAAATAACTTTGAATAAGTAGTGGCTCAGCGTCAACAAGATTAACAAAATTTATTTTATTGTGCTCAAAAATAAATTTATATCAATATATTTTTCGAATATATTGATAGACTACAACAAAATAAAATAAGATTCATCGAGTTAAAACACTGTCATAAACCGGAGTGGCGGCTCTTTAACTGCCTGGTTCCAGCTATAGTTCAGTCGAATACTAAACTGAAAAATGAAAGTATAAATATGCTATTATAACAACTACCTGATACGATACATCACTATATTACAATGTAAGCCACGTGCGTTTGTTATTACTTAAATATTTTTTTTAACCAGAGCCGAGTCATGCATAAAAAGACTGCTTCAAAGTGAAAAAAGGCAATATTTTTTTAACCAGTTACATAGCGATCGCGCAAAGTGACTCCTCTCATGATGAAATGCAAATTTACAATGATAACTCAAATACACTCGACGGAGTAAGGACACAGAAGGGCTGTCGCCGAATGCCCCTTCACCTCGCTCTCTGTTTATACTGTCTTCTGTGGGTATCCCTGCCGT
The DNA here is from genome assembly GCA_039881145.1 of Druceiella hillmani. Classification (NCBI taxonomy): domain Eukaryota; kingdom Metazoa; phylum Arthropoda; class Insecta; order Lepidoptera; family Hepialidae; genus Druceiella; species Druceiella hillmani. Next base: position 6,470,022 of record JAYKKI010000085.1, on the reverse strand, counting down.
TATTCCCGAAATAAAGGTGGATATTTTCCAAACAGTTTTTATTTTCATTTTGAGTTATTTGTTTCCTTTTGAGGATATTTCACTAATATTTTGGATTATAATTGTTTATTCACGGTCACTAATAAAATAGTTTAAAGTAAGTGATACTAGATTTTCCGATCTGACTTCTTTAGGAAATATGAACGTCACGCTGGGACTAAAACTATAATGTAACGCCCAATGTTATTTCTTTGGTAAAGTGACCGTATTGGCATATATTAGCCCCATCAACTTGTACGGTTATATGTACTATATTCGTATTTGAAATAAAAATTTAATGTTATTTTATTGCTACTAACATATTAAAAATTAAACATTGTCTGTTTTTTATGAAAATTTAAGAATCGTTGTTAAAATAAATTTCACTCTTAGTAAATATATTTATTTAACTACAAGGGTTCCTTGGAGACTATAAAATTATTTTGTTTATCGTTTAGTAGTTTTAAATGTAGTTATTGTTCTTAATGACGTATTTACAAAATCTCACCGCTATAGAACGAATATTTACAGTGGTAAAATCGTTAATACACGCGTAGCGATGCCGTTTGTTGATGTGCAACACATTTATAGCTTATTTGCATTATCTTGATAACGCGCATAGGTTACAATTTCGTTGCAAATATAACTAAAACGAATTCACGTGTTTTGCTTATTATTTATTTGGTAACCAATTTCATTTATTTCGTGTTATTAAAACTATGTAGAAACAACAAAAATAATATTAGTTTAATTAGAGTTTTAAATCGAATTTCATCCATTGAGCGGGCCAGCGAAGTAGAAGGTTAAAAATTACATTATCTTCCACATGCGGCTTTATCGAGGCAGCAGCAGTTAGTTACGGGATTGATTATATTCAATTTCCAAAGTAAAAAAAACAAAAGAATGGGATAAAAGTAGGGAAATATTTTTAGACCAATATAAATATTTCGTACTATGAGCCCTGAAGGGCCACCACAAACGGCAGAAAGCTGCTTTCTTGTGATCCTCATGAAAACAGATCTTAATCACATATGAGGTAAATTAAAAAGCGAATGAATATATGATAGCGTGAGTAAAAATATGAGATTGCTAATTTTTAAAAATCACGTAAGATTCTTATTTCTAAATAGACCACCTTTCCTCGTGACGCTTTTCCTTTCTCAACATCAATGTGCGATGTTATGTTCAACTTCGAAAATATAATTACTTGCCTGATGAGACCCAAAATCTATAATAAAAATTAAATTTATCTACTAAACTTAACTTTCAAAACACCTAGTGTTATATTTATATTTGTTTCTTAAAATGAAAACTTTTTATTTATTACCCATTTTAGGTCAATAAGCAATTAATAGTAGTTTTTTTCATTTTGAAAATACAATTGCAAGGAGAAATGGCTATAAAAGTGTCGGAACCATGTAATCAAACCTGTCTGTCATGGTCCAGTTAGTGATATGACAAACTTTTATTCTAATCATCTTAGTTGCCCGCGTCAAAAATCTTAGCACTAATGGAATATGATTGGTCTCGATAGTTGAGGGACCCCTAATTCTGCAAGCATTTTATGGGAATTTTACTAAATATGTTATTTTTCTAGAATTTACCACCCTCCACAATAAATTCATATTTCAATTTATTAGTATCAGTTCGGACGGCAAAGAGGCGGACGTCTCGGTCACTGATACCGACCTTGCATTTAATAAAACTACGAGTGGTTTTCGTTGATATAAATTTAACCACAATTGTATTTCCAGAATTCAATTTTGTTTGTTTTATTGTTTCATCGGGGTTCAAATTGAAGCACAAATTAAATTAAAGGTAATTTGCACAATGCCGTCTGCATAATGACCGTCTGATGTGGCCCCTAGAAAATATTCATAATCAGTGCAAAACCTGCACTCCTCCAAAAATGTTCCTTCTCTAAAATGAAAATTGGACATATAAATGATACACCTGTCTGGCTCCGGCCTGTTTACACCTGTCTGGCTCCTAAGTGATTGAAAGATTTCAATCACTTAGGAGCCAGACAGGTGTAAACCAATATGTCATATAGTACAAATGTATCCCAGAATAACAAATAAGTTCATCCAATATACTATAACATTATATCTCAATTAGCAGACATTATAGGGGTAACAACTACGATACTTCTCGCTTTATTTCATGGAAATGACTTTATTTCGATGCAGTATTATTCTGCGGTATAATACATATATACTGGATCACATATTTAATCTTAGAAACTATTAAAGTACGTATTTTTTTGTATATTTTTCAACATATTTCCGAAGATATAATACATAAAATTAAGAAGAAACTTCAGAACTAAACTTTCCAAACGAAAAAACTTTTGAGTATAAAGTATTGAAATATGCGCAGTATAATATGATTGTCTATTATCAAAATTTCAACTTTTTACGTCAAATGGTTTCTGAGAACAACTTTTGTAACGTACACGTGGAGGGATGCTTCGATAATTTTATAAGTTTTCTGTTTTTTTTTAGGTACAGTACCCTAAAAAAGTAATAAATGAGAAATAATTTACAATTTTGACAATTTGACGAGACCTCTAAAGTAAATAGCAAGAATTAGTGTTAACTAACAAGCCCTCAATGCTAATAATTTCATCCGATGATGTAATTAAGCAAACAAATACAAGTACATTTATATATGTATATATATATATATGTATATATATATATATATATGTGTGTGTGTGTGTGTGTGTGTGTGTGTACACACAGGTACAATATAGAGTCTATTACGTACTTAAAGTAAATGACAATGAAATAAAATATTTCAAATAAATTAATATGTTTACAATTAAATGAAACTAAGTGATGTAGTATTATTTCTACTTTCTTTAATTTCTTTACCACGACCTAGATTTCGTTGTATTACAGCATCTTCAGGTGTATATAGGTTATAATGTAACGCCCATTGTTATTTCTTTGGTAAAGTGACCGTATTGCCGTCTATTAGCCCCATCAACTTGTACGGTTATATGTACTATATTCGTATTTGAAATAAAAATTTAATGTTATTTTATTGCTACTAACATATTAAAAATTAAACATTGTCTGTTTTTTATGAAAATTTAAGAATCGTTGTTAAAATAAATTTCACTCTTAGTAAATATATTTATTTAACTACAAGGGTTCCTTGGAGACTATAAAATTATTTTGTTTATCGTTTAGTAGTTTTAAATGTAGTTATTGTTCTTAATGACGTATTTACAAAATCTCACCGCTATAGAACGAATATTTACAGTGGTAAAATCGTTAATACACGCGTAGCGATGCCGTTTGTTGATGTGCAACACATTTATAGCTTATTTGCATTATCTTGATAACGCGCATAGGTTACAATTTCGTTGCAAATATAACTAAGACGAATTCACGTGTTTTGCTTATTATTTATTTGGTAACCAATTTCAGTTATTTCGTGTTATTAAAACTATGTAGAAACAACAAAAATAATATTAGTTTAATTAGAGTTTTAAATCGAATTTCATCCATTGAGCGGGCCAGCGAAGTAGAAGGTTAAAAATTACATTATCTTCCACATGTGGCTTTATCGAGGCAGCAGCAGTTAGTTACGGGATTGATTATATTCAACTTCCAAAAATAAAAAAAAACAAAAGAATGGGATAAAAGTAGGGAAATATTTTTAGACTAATATAAATATTTCGTACTATGAGCCCTGAAGGGCCACCACAAACGGCAGAAAGCTGCTTTCTTGTGATCCCCATAAAAACAGATCTTAATCACATATGAGGTAAATTAAAAAGCGAATGAATATATGATAGTGTGAATAAAAATATGAGATTGCTAATTTTTAAAAATCACGTAAGATTCTAATTTCTAAATAGACCACCTTTCCTCGTGACGCTTTTCCTTTCTCAACATCAATGTGCGATGTTATGTTCAACTTCGAAAATTAAATTTCTTGCCTGATGAGACCCAAAATATATAATATAAATTAAATTGATCTACTAAACTTTACTTTCAAAACACCTAGTGTTATATTTATATTTGTTTGTTAAAATGAAAACTTTTTATTTATTACCCATTTTAGGTCAATAAGCAATTAATAGTAGTTTTTTTCATTTTGAAAATGCAAATTGTAAGGAGAAATGGCTATAAAAGTGTCGGAACCATGTAATCAAACCTGTTTGTCATGGTCCCGTTAGTGATATGACAAACTTTTATTCTTATCATCTTAGTTGCCCGCATCAAAAATCTTAGCACTAATGGAATATGATGAATGATCACTTAATTTCATTGGTCTGGATAGTGTCTGAGGGCCCCCTAATTCTGCAAGCATTTTTTTGGAATTTTACTAAATATGTTATCTTTCTAGAATTTACCACCCTCCAGAATAAATTCATATTTCAATTTATTAGTACCAGTCCGGACGGCAAAGAGGCGGACGTCTCGGTCACTGACACCAAGCCGACCTTGCATTTAATAAAACTACAGGTGCTTTTCGTTGATATAAATTTAACCACAATTGTATTTCCAGAATTAAATTTTTTTTGTTTTATTGCTTCATCGTGGTTCAAATTGAAGAACAAATTAAATTAAAGGTAATTTGCACAATGCCGTCTGCATAATGGCCGTCTGATGTGGCCCCTAGAAAATATTCATAATGAGTGAAAAACCTGCACTCCTCCAAAAATGTTGCTTCTCTAAAATGAAAATTGGACATATAAATGTATGAAAACTACCATTTCAGTTTTCATACAATAAGAATTGAATAGATCTAAAAAAAGTTACTAACACTTTCTGCGGCTCCTGAGGTGCTTGTTTCCTCCGTCCCTAATGCATGTAGTCTGGAAATTAACAATTTTAGATATATTTTAATCTTAATAAGCGAATTGAATACCATTAACAAATATGAAAATTAAGATTTCAATTACTTAGGAGCCAGACAGGTGTAAACCAGTATATCCTAAAGTACAAATGTATCTCGGAATAACAAATAAGTTCATCCAATATACTGTGACATTATGTCTCAATTAGCAGACATTATAGGGGTAACAACTACGATACTTCTCGCTTTCTTTCATGGAAATGACTTTATTTCGATGCAGTATTATTCTTCGAATAATACTGCATCACATATTTAATCTTAGAAAATATTAAAGTACGTATTGTTTGTATATTTTTCAACATATTTCCGAAGACATAATACATAAAATTAAGAAGAAACTTCAGAACTAAACTTTCCAAACGAAAAAACTTTTGAGTATAAAGTATTGAAATATGCGCAGTTTAATATGTTTTACTATTATCAACATTTCAACTTTTTACGTCAAATGGTTTCTGAGAACAACGGTTGTAACGTACAAGTGGAGGGACGCTTCGATAATTTTATAAGTTTTCTGTTTTTTTTTAGGTACAGTACCCTAAAAAAAGTAATAAATGAGAAATAATTTACAATTTTGACAATTTGACGAGACCTCTAAAGTAAATAGCAAGAATTAGTGTTAACTGACAAGCCCTCAATGCTATTAATTTCATCCGATGAAGTAATTAAGCAAACAAATATAAGTACATTTATATATATATATATATATATATATATATATATATATATATGTGTGTGTGTGTGTGTGTGTCTGTGTGTCTGTGTGTGTACAATATACGGTCTATTACGTACTTAAAGTAAATGATAATAAAATAAAATATTTCAAATAAATTAATCTGTTTACTTTAGTTACTAATGGTCAATCTAATTACAATTACATTAGTAGTGTAGCCGAGATCACGAATGTTTTTATTCACATACAACCAAACACGAGCGCATCTTAGGACATAATGATCAGCTACCGTGTTGAAAGTACTATGTATATGAACGATTGAAACTATATTTTTATTTGACTGTTACTATCGCGCCAATTTTGTAATTTTTCTTAACAAAATAATGATCGGGAAGTGGGCATTTTACTGCTCCTTTTCTCTTCTTATATTATAGTACAGTTAATTGAAATAATACTCTGAACTTGCCCTTTTTAACGATTTCAGCAAGAAATTAGTATCTCAGCAAGAATGAGTGAATGCAAAAAACCGATTTTTATAAAGTAAATATATTAAAGTTTGATATTTTCTTCTATATCAAAATCATTATAATGTAGTATAATGATTCCCAGAGTTTAGAGTAAGCTTGGCAAAAATGGGGGGTTTTCGTAAAAAATATAACACGCCCTTAACGTAAATTTACGCGGTACTTATATATTTTGACAGGGTTGGGAATTCTGACGCATGAAACTTTAATGCATGTGCATGATATTAAGATGATATTTTTCTAAGAACATATAATTTAAAAATATAGGTATATATTTGAATTAATACTGATGAATAGTATATGTCGGTGTTATTCATCAATATTTCATTAACTTCTCTGCTTTTAATTTTAAATTACTCAGGCATATAAATCACGATGTATTTTATATATCTATTATATGTTTTTTGAGTAATTGATATAGCGTTTAAACCTTAATTGTTTGTAATGTTGAGTTCTATACTTAATTTTTACAATACATTCGCAATTTACATGAAGTGAAAAAACGTGTAATTCTAGTGCACATACGCGTTATTTGTAAAAAGGATAGTCAATATACATTTATTTTAACATTTAGTCGTGAAGTTTAATGCATTTGCGTTAAACTTCACGACTAAAACATTTTGAAAAAATTGTATAACTCCAGTGCAGATACGTGTTTTCTGGAAATAGATAGTCCACATGGAATATTGGGCGTCAAAACGTCGCACTAAAACACGTTGAAAGAATTGTATAACTCCAGTGCACATACACGTTATCTGGAAATATATAGTTTACATGGAACATTTGCGTTAAACGTCGGCACTAAAAAGATTTAGTAACTCCAGTGCACAGATGCCTTATCTGTAAATAAATAGTCCACATGAAACATTTGCGTTAAACGTCGGCACTGAAACACTATGAAAAAATTAAAAAAACTAACGTGCATGCACACAAGAGCGGTTCGCTCTTGTGTGTAAAGTAGTGACTAGTGCCCTAAAATTTATTTTCGTAATTCGATAAAGTAAAATAATAATACGTTTTCCCAGTATACTTATCTTGATATGAAAAGTTTACCCAATAAATCCCAAAAGGTTGTATAAAAAGTAACAAGAGAAAAACATCAAACGTCTGAATTATTTAATAGGAAGGTTGTATAAAAAGTAACAAGAGAAAAACATCAAACGTATGAATCATTTAATAGGAAGGTTGTATAAAAAGTAACAAGAGAAAAACATAAAACGTCTGAATTATTTAATAGGAAAGTTGTATAAAAAGTAACAAGAGAAAAACATCAAACGTCTGAATTATTTAATAGGAAGGTTGTATAAAAAGTAACAAGAGAAAAATATCAAACGTCTGAATTATTTAATAGGAAGGTTGTATAAAAAGTAACAAGAGAAAAACATCAAACGTATGAAACATTTAATAGGAAGGTTGTATAAAAAGTAACAAGAGAAAAATATAAAACGTCTGAATTATTTAATAGGACGGTTGTATAAAAAGTAACAAGAGAAAAACATCAAACGTCTGAATTATTTAATAGGAAGGTTGTATAAAAAGTAACAAGAGAAAAACATCATACGTCTGAATTATTTAAATGTGTGAAGTTATCGTGTCCACATTTGTAATGTCAAGTTTTTTTGACATTATTTACACTTTTTTTTAACTTGGGTAAGGTAAAGTTTATACACAATTTACTTATATTGTTATAACATAAATTTTTAAAACATAAAATTTTAATTAAGGTCGAATATAATGTTTGTATTTTTATTATAATGCAGGCTATTTAAAACACATAGTAAGAATTAAAATAGCCATATGTTAAAATATTTTTAAAAATTTACCACAAGAAATAAGAGTTTGATCATAGAGATTTTGAAATATCATAACTAGGTAAAATGAAATATTTCGTGCCTCCTTGCTGCTCCCATGTTCGATCGCCCTTTTAATTTTATTTTATGAAATTGTACATGACTTTATTTCTATAATTTTAATAGTCTTTAATTTTATTGCGTACTGGTGCATAATCTAAAATAATAGTAAAAATAATCAGGTAGCCATTTAATAGGTTGCCAATTTCTTTAGGAGGGAATATTTATATTTGATCATTGTTTAAACACAAAAATTTGCGAAGTATAAATTTAGTTCGATCCCAAATTTCGCACCATGATAGAAGTGAAATTATTTTATTTATTATTTGTCAACAAGTATTAGACACCAATAGTATAGATTTCTTAGCCCAAAAAATATTTAAAATATGTAATATAAATATGATACATATTATTACATTTATAATAGTCTATTATTACATTCATAATATAATATTATGTAGTACACATTATCATGTGTACTTCATAATATTATATTATGAGATATTCATATATACTAAATTAATATCTCAAAATTTATCACATATAAGATCATCATTATAATTTTGCTATAACCATTAAGTAAACCAAAAAACCTTACTTTTGTTAGTTACTAGGATATATGCAAATTAATATGTTTCATTGTTGTACCAAATTATGAGTTCCTACATGAAGGCGGTTTCGACGAAAAACGATTATAACAGACGGAGGGAGGGATACGTGAGTCATCTTATGAGGGTTTATTTCTTCCTTTTAAATTATAGAACTGTAAACACTGAAAAATTGTAGAGATAATGTACTATATGTAACCATGCATAATTACATACCATAACTAAGTAAAACTGTATATGTACATAACAAAAGTAAGGATAAACAGCCTGTAAAATAAATGTTAATACACAATATTCCGAAAATGTACATGGAAAATAAAATTGCAGAAGTATAAATGAATCAGTTGTAATTTTTTTCAATTTATTTCCTGTTAGTGTATTGGTATACGGATAGCTTCTGATATGATTTTCAACAATATAGAGCTCTGGACTATGTACTGGATAGGTGAAGTGGCGTACGTATATAAAAAAATCAGCCAGATTTTGATGAAATTTGTATTTAATACTCGATTCTTTCGATAGATTGGCACAGAGATGAGAAATAAAAAATATATTTATTCACAAACTGAATTACATTTTTATATTGAGTAACTTAATAAATAGTTAAAATATTAAGAAATTAAACGAAATGTTTTCCATTTGTTTTAAAATAAGGAAATTATATCGAACATTACATTTTACTGTTATCAATATTAGGACTCTTATTAATTTGATCTGAATAATTAAGTTTTTTCAAGAAAACAAGGAAATTTACAAAAGTAATAATTTTCTTATGACGTTCGTACTATTATAATCATAGTCTCTTTTAGACAATATAATAAAATATAATAAAATTCCTTTACCGTCCCAATTTGCACATACGTAACATATTTCATTCCAAATGAGTTAGACAAGTCGCTGATCAAGAAAGAACTCCGTATTCAATAAACTGAAATGGTTCCAAAAATTATGCAATTTTAACTCGATTTAAAAAAAGAAAGAATTTGCAATGTCACTGAAAACACTTAAATAATAAAATGTGCACAAGCTTCGTCGAACTATTCAGTTAACAATAAAAATATCTTGATTAAGACGATGTAAAGCTCATTTTTGGTATCAAGTTTGTAATTATAAATTAAGTAAAAGAATAAAAGTGACTAAGAAGTTGAACTGCGATGCCTTAAACTCAGAATTGATGAACATATTTTCATTAAAAACTTCTCCAGAATTATGTATAAAAAGTTATTTCATGTCAATAATTAACCTTCAAACTTAACTTTATATAAATTTTTTTGTCGTATTTGTACCACAATATGAAAAAAAAATAATGATAATAATGATTTGAATTCAGAGGATTGCCAGTGTTGAAAACCCATTGCACTACTCAGATAAAATGCAAAAAGTCGTTTAAGCAAACATAGGATATGGGACGTCGACATTTGAAAAGGTAAACAATTGTTGTGTGTATAAAAAAAACTCATAACTTCATACTCTATCAATTGATTTAAGAAAATCCAGGCTTTCACGAAAACATCATTTTAAGAACTGTATATCCACATAACAACGATTAAAGTTATATAAAAATAATTTTAATCCTCCTAATTGATTTCCTCATAAATTATTTTTTAGCCTATTGACGAATAATCAAACAATTAAATCCCAATAATTCGTTCACAAAAGCAAAAAATTATATTGAAATGGTAACATTTAAAAAGTAAATAATCGATTAATAATTTTTAATTTTATTTAAATTTTGGGGAAGTTCTACGCAAAGATGGATGTTTTTAAATAAAAAAATTTCAATAAATATATTACTTTTTGACATTATGCTTATTTTTTTTTGCACCTAGTAAATTTTGGTTTTATTCCTATATGATTCCCAGAAATTTTAATATATGTATTGATGTGCATCTGTTTAAATGTATTTATACGAATTTTAAAAAATCATAAAAGATATTTTGTTACCAATTGCAATAAAATAATAAAGTTACAAATATTAATGAAATGTAATAACTGTATTTACATATTATTTACGGTAATGCAAACGAAATTATTCCGTAAGGAAATGTGTCATTCCAATAGGCTTACTCTTCCATATTATACGATAGATAGAGTCGCTAGCATATCAGATGTAATGCCCTCAGATATGTCTTAAAATGCACTGGAGACACGCAAATATAAGAAAACCATATTTGTTCGAAACACGGAAATTTCAGAGTAAATGCCGCCAGAGATTTAATGTACCGGCGCCATTTTAACACTTGGTCTACATTTACTGTACGCATATATTTGCTGCACTTAATTATTTAATTTAAACTTAAATTCTGCAGATAGTATGAAAATATTTACACATGGAAGTTCGAATTGCGAAACTTCTACAGCCAACGAGTAACCTATACTGCTACGTTGATGGAATTTTTTTAGGATTAAATGCAGTTTTATGTTTTAAAAACCCAACTAAAACTAACAAGTTTTAAAATGTCGTTTAACGTTCCAGTATAATGTCCTTATAATCTTGTACATGTGGATCTAGTAAATTGAGCTATAAGTAAATTAACTTACATGCCCTAAAAACCCACCAAGTATGGCATGAAAATCTAATCTATTTGCGATTCAAAGACATTTTATTTTTACGATGCTTATTTATATTCTGGGAAAGGATCAAATGGTGGAGGATTAAGAAAAGAAGAAAATAGATTTCAAGTTCTCACTCAATGTGTATCGAGATTGACTAGGGACTTGCACGGCAGTAACCGAAACATTACTGCTGATCATTGATAAAGTTCTGCTCAATGTGTTGAAGAGCTAAAAAATGAGGACAGATATTTATAGGTATTCTGAATAAGAATAAACGAGAAGCATCACCTGATTTTCTAGCAAAAAAAACACGTGACGTTGATTATATGCTGTACGGATTTACCAAAGTCATTACGGTTGTTTCCCACGTACCAAAAAAAAGCTGTTCTTTTGCTGCCATCAATGCATCACAGTGCAGCAGCAAATAAAGATAATATTAAACCTGACATAATTTTATAATATAATTCTAGGAAAGGACAAAAGTTTTCCATTTATAATAGTGGTCGCATGGCGTGGCGTTGGTCAGTGGACAAGTTTTTTTCACATGTTAGACCTGAGTGCCATAAACGCAAGTATTTTATACAATATGCAGAAATATTTTATACAATATCAGACTCACCGATATCTACAACATTAGTACACTAGATTGGCTTTATAAAAAATTGTAGGGAAGCAATTTAATTCTCGCCATTTTTGCGCTACACTTAACTAAAAATTAATAAAAATTTCGATAAAGTTCAGATAATCTTAAAGTGTTCATCGATTTATTTATACCAGTGCTAATAAATTAATATCACGCCCATTATAATCAGGGTCGATAATTAAAAGTGTTCTATGGGCAGGAATAAAATAAAATATGTATATAAAAACACGACAAAGTTGAATAAGAACTAATCGATTACAATGATTTTATAAATATTTTCATGACAAATTTTTTTCTATTAACGCTTGTAATAAGTAATGTATAAGTTTTTACTACTACGTTCAGAAGGATAATAATATAATTTGTGTTAATTTGTCTTATATGTCAAAATAACTATCAAAATTGTCTGATACTAACCACGAGTAAATTCTCTTAAAGAAAGTTGGTTTTTATTGTTGAATTCCCAAATATAGATTTTCTAATATTTTATGCTTTATATTGATAATAATGTATTCCAAGCTATGGTGGCAAATCAGAGTCAGGGTTAAAACAACTTGTGCTGCTATGAATAGCAGGAGTAAAATTTTGATTGCCAGATTAGAACAGATATAGTTGAAGACTGACTTTGTCGGACATAAACTTTTTGCAAAATTTCAGTTTACAATAGCAACTCGGAATATTTTATACATATATATATATATATATATATATATATATATATATATATATATATATATATATATTATAAAAACGTGCATAATACTCCGTGAATTAAGCAAACTCGTCAATACAATACTAAATATGGATACAGATTGGTTAGTATGTAAATAACGAGTTAGCTAAAATCAAGCTAATTGGAAGTGGTACGGTTATATTACTTTGCTATTAAAATTTTTCCGAAAAAAAAACTATATTACTAAAATTACGATGATGTCCGTACATAATTGGCATTCTCTTTTAATTTTCTTTATTCTAATTATATTTATTTTTACCATTGTTGCAATACGTTTTGTCATTTTGGTATGTAAATATTAACGTGGAGAAGGATTACCCAAAAGTCAATTATATTTATGGTTAAATATTTTAATATATTTTCAGTTTTAACTTATCTACATTCTTAATAATATTTTTACCATCCAATATTCTTTCACTAAATTGTTAAAACAATTTTTTTGTCTAATCTCATAATAATTATTATCGAATAATTAACATACCTTTGAAAACAACTATATATTGAAGTGAACCTACTTGTGAGTATTGATTAATAGTAGTTTGTGGTATATATGTTATTTTTTTTTTCTTCAATATTTTAACAATATCCTTTTGCAATATGACATTCGACATAAAATATTTTTGAACCACTATGGTAAAGCTTGTCTTCATACATATTCATGATCAATATTATATGTCGCACATAAAATTTATTTCTATTCTAATTTTTTCAGCAGGTTCTAAGTGTTTCAAGGTCTGTTATAACCAAAGAGAAATTATTTAAATATTTGTGGATTAAGTATTTCCATTTCATACTTATTTTATAAATTATTGCATTTCCAAAGGCAGTAGACGTAAAGAGATAAGTCTAAAATTAATATCTTTTTAACCTTCATATCTTAGTAGCAATAAAACACTGAGCTTGTTCAAAAGTGTGTTCAAGATGAATTATAATTTTTTGTGAATCATTAACTTTTCAAGGCTGAATAGTTTAAATCCTTGTTTTTGGTTTCTGTATTCAACTAAAAGTGTATATCATTATTAATTTAAATACCTAGGGTTTACATGGACAAGGACAATGGAATTCATTGTAAAATAATGAAAAACATTACAAATGAAAATAAAGCATTACATGAAAATTTTTCGCTTTTAAAATCCAAATTTCTTATCAGAAGCTCTGATATCAAACCATATTAAACTGTAATAAGACTAGTTATGACCTATGGTACTAAAATTTACACATTAAATTAAAAGCATAAACATTTCTTAATATTGAGTAGAGAAAATATAATGGAAAATTTTTAACCGATATCGGACAATAATATTTGGAGAACTAAGAACAATTAAGAAATACAGAAACTTATATAGACCGCATGATAAATGAAATAAAGAAATAATGCTTGTGGTCAATGGACAGGACATATCGAAAGAAAGGCTAAAAATAGTTCCCAATTTAATAGAGGAAAACTCTGAGAAAAAAAGAAAGTAGGAAGTCCTTGGAAGTTGTCGAATAAAACTAAAATAGGCTTGAAAAGACTAGATGCATCGGGTGAGAGCAGTGCAAGATAGAGATCTAGAGAAACCCAGATGTCTTTTGAAAATCTATGACGCCATGGAGAAGCATTCATTAAGTTAGCGAAAAGAATACGTTTATTTTGACGTAGAACAGAAATTCTTTTTTTGTTGTTATTGACGCTATAAAAACATTTTAGAGTAAACTGTAAATATATATCCAGGCTTTGAATATATTTAGCGTTAATTTTGTAGAAATTTATTATTCACAATTAAATGAAACTACGTCATGTACCATTATTTCTACTTTCTTTAAGTTCTTTACCATGACCTAGGTTTCGTTGTATTGCAACATCTGGTGATGTTTGATGTTAGTAGAAATAATATTAAATTACCTAGTTTCATTTAATTGTAAATATCCAGACATTAAATAGATTAGAATAGTTTACAGAATACTCGGTAAACATAATTTTTCACTGTGTAGAAGGATCGCTTGTTTACCTTTCAAGTACATAGGAGTTTCGGCTGTCATGAATTACCAAATACCTAGGGAAAGAGAAGTCAACGGTTTACAAATAATAATCGTTAATTTACCGTTTTTATTACATGCCCATATCGGTTTATTTATATTGTTACATACAAATGTGCAGATGAATGAAATTGTCGACTTCTATCGGTCGTTTTTCCTTTGCCACATTTACTCGTAACTCGTTCGCGCCTAGTTTTCCGATTCAACGTGAAAAGGGTTGCTTTAATCTATGGCTGTGATCTTTCCAGGATATTTAACTGAAACCATATAAAGTCCTATGTCGGGAGCATTTTCTACCGATAGTTGTATACATATGCCCTTATCCCAAATTACTCTCTAAGAACTTTCAATGTGCGTCTATAAGCTATAATAAACACAGTAATTGGTTTTCGACCATATAAAAAAGATAGGAAAAATGTTTCATAATTTTTTTCAGATTTATGGATATAATTAAATTTTAATTATAATTTAATATATTTTAATTCCTTTATAAGCTACAAGATAAATTACTTTCAATGAATAATATGTAAAATGATTTATTACCTTACAAGTGACTTCAATGTTATAATTAGTTTACATGTAGGATATGGCAGTTTTAAAACACTGCATAGTAAAAGTACGGTCATTTAAACTAAAAGAAAAAAATTTTGAATGGTTCTTTAATTAATTAGGGTATAAATTTTATTACGAAAACTAACGTTGAAAATATACTAAATGGATTTCAAAAATTAACCTGATGAAAGTAATAATGACCGAAAGTTCCTCGCAAATGAATCTAAGGGTTTTTTGAAAAAAAAACATGAGTTGCCCTTTCTTGCAAATGCAAGAAATTTTCTTTTATTCTCGTTTATTAGTTAATTAATTCTCTTTTATTAGTTAAATAGAATTTTCTTTTATTAGTTTAAATCAACCTAAATAGGTTGATTTAAACTAATAAAAGAAAATTTCGTAAAGAAACTTGCATTCGAAACTTAAAGATGAGACATACGAACAGTAGTGATATTTAAAGTAATAAACTGATACCAACCTAATCAATGTTTATTTCCCAACCCTAAGTCTCATAGTTATTTCGGACCACCCACAGTTCTATTTCTATCGGTTGTATATTTCTCAAATGAGCCAGTTTAAACAATTCTTGTCTTAAATGTTATGTTCTTATATATATAAAGAATTATTCTAACTTATATGCCTTCGTTCTGCTCCAAAGAAGTATCCCATGACAGTACCTTTTAAATAGCATTTATCATCGGTAAGCATATATGTACACACAAACAGATAAACACATAAGTGAAATGTGTTATAATATGAATTATAAATAAATTAATAACAATTATATAAATTGTTCGATTATTTTCATCATTCAAAATATTTTATATCATATATTATATTCGAATAATTTATATAATATCGATATAAATTATTCGAATATTTTCATCATTCCAATCGTTTATATCAATTTCATCAACGATTTCGAAGAAATAAACAAAAAATCTTAGAGATTGCTTTGAAATATCCAAAAATGTACATAATGACGAAGTTTTTTTATTTTATTACTATAAAATTTGTATATTTTCCAGAAAATATAGTAACTACTTTTTTAATAAAATATATCCAACCTACTTTTGAAAATAATTGTTTAGGTAGCATAGGCTCAGAAGATTAAACATAAATATTGAAACGATTTCTTATAGAAAAATATGAAAAAAAAAAAAGAAAAATATGTCACCAGTACCAAAATTATTCATTAAGAAGAAATATCATAAAAAAGAAGATACATTATATATACATGGGAAAATGACTGCAGGGAATTTGCGAAAAATATTTAACTACATACGGATAAAGTGAAAGGAGTGGATATAGAAAAGTATAATCCACGTGTAAAAAAGACTGTTATGACTTGGCTGGAAATGGATAAAAAATAGTAAAATCCTTGTGCAAAGAGGATTTTTCCATATTTACCTCCATACACGTGGCAACGGGCATGTGTATGACTATGGAAAAGTAGAATTCGTGGAAAGGATTCTGCTGTGATGTGAACGGAGATGGATATGAAAAAGTAGTGTAAGCTCTTATAGAACGCTGTGGTATAAATCTCTGTGCAAAGGGAACGGATGTGACGAGGAAAAGTAGAATCCATGTGAATAGAGTCCATGTGTGGAAATGACTGCTAATATTATAATAATTTAATCGAACTATCTGATCACAAAATTTTCAAACTTCGGGAACACTAAATTATATTGCTCGTAAATCATGTGGTTCTTAAGGCGTTTTTTATTTGAGAGTAAGTTCCAAAATATTTTATAAAATTTTTATTAAAAATTATCACTTTTTTTCCCAAACTCTTAATATAACATTATTTTACCAGTTTTCAAAAAAATATGCTTGCATTTTTCAAAATAAAATGAAATATGGTGAAAGTGGTATTTTTCCAATGCTGTTAATTATATAATTTTTGAGAGCAACTTTTACCTAAACTTAACGGTAAATATTTTTTTTAAATATTTTGATACCACCTAAGTTTTAATACATCATTTTATATTTACGTTT
Source organism: Druceiella hillmani (assembly GCA_039881145.1). Lineage (NCBI taxonomy): Eukaryota > Metazoa > Arthropoda > Insecta > Lepidoptera > Hepialidae > Druceiella > Druceiella hillmani. The sequence goes on along the minus strand of JAYKKI010000085.1, from coordinate 6,452,979 downwards.
AGTTTTTTAAATAAATCTTTCGACGCGTTTTTAAAAAAATGCTAATTTTCTTGGAATATTTTTATAATGATTTTGAGAGAAATTTTTAACAAAACTAAACGGTAAATTCTTTGTTTTTTAAATTTTTAGAAAAACGTTACTTTACATTGACTTAGTTTAATATACAAATCGATCGACGTATTTTTGAAATGAAATGGAATGTGTGGTGAAATTATTACACTTGTAAGTACCTGTAATACTGATTTCACAATTTTGGAAGCGATTTTCACCAAAACTAAACAGTTGATATTTTTTTTTCAAAATTTTAATATTACACAATTTAACACTGACTTAGTTTTTTCCTGAAATGTTAATTGCGCATTTTTTTAAAGGGCGATATTTACAAAAATGAAAAGGTAAATAATTTCTAAATTTTAAAATAAGTTAGATATTTATAGTTTAGATAGTATATAAAAAATTCAGCGAATTTTTTCCATAATTTTACATGACAATTATCTTAATCACTAGAGGTCCATATCTCTAAAGTTCGTCATATTAGAATGTTTTTTTAAAATCAATTCACAACCTACCAACGAGCCACAACAAGGTAAATTAATGTGCTCGCATATAAGAATTTAGTCGCAAGTAGAAGCTTAATAAATCTCAATTTGAATCCATTTTAATTATACTTATAAAATAGTTCAGTGTTTATTAAATAGAAGCCAAAATAATTTATTTTACAATTTTAGTTTATATTTTGGTTGAAAATCACAAAAATGTCAATGTTATTAGAACGGCGTACTAGATTTAAATTAAAAACTAGGATGGGAATAAATTTTATAACTTCGATTTTTTCCGTAATCTGCAATGCTAATAGTGTATTTAATAGTGGATTGCAGAACAAATGCGGAGTTAAATAATAAGAATCCACAAAAAAATGTTCTTACACGTATTTTTATTCATAAATCAATACGTCAAAATAAATATCGTTGGAAGGTTACTTAAAATAACTTGCAATTTTAAAATTGAATATTCTCCCCATAACTGCCATTTATTAAGAATTAATGGAACAATAGTTTGATGGAAGGACTTCTCCTCTAGCACATTGGATTATAATAATATAATTCCAACAACCGTGAGTTTACAGCACATATAGTAGTAAAATCCTCTTGTTAAAACAACTGTCAAATTGATCCATTGTGAAATATTGGTAATTAAATAAGAAATATATTTTCTGCTCTTAAAAATGCTTTTGTGAAACAATTAGGCTTCATGGCCTTTTATTATTGTATTTTGGCCCTTTGCGTTTATTTTCACTTTCTAAAAACCAAATTTAAGATTAAATATTTAAATTTGATTGTTAAATTTGGGGGTCACTTGAAAAAATTCATTCAAATCTTTTTAAAATTAAAAATTGGAGTCCCTTGTTTCTTTTCCAATTATAACAAATAGTTCAAAATAAGAAGGAACAGAGAAACAAAATAAAATAAAACGAATCTTGAAGATGGTTTGGCAGGAAAATATTTATAAATGTTAAACCATTTAAATATCGTTGTGAAAATTAACATGCTTCTATTGTGATAGGTGTCCATCGATGGAAATGAGAACAGCCAAAATCGGTTAACAAATATAACTTGTAGCGTATCCCCGTGCGTACTTGTATATAGGGCTACATACTATTAAACAGATATTATTAAAAGAAAATACAAATCAAAATAAATATTTGAAAAAGTTAAGGGACGGTATCATATGCAGAGCAAATTATTCTCTTACTGGAAGTCTGTATTAAAACTTGATTATTTGTAAAATTATTCGAGCTGTAATTACACAAGTGTGAAAGCTTGCCAAGCCTAAGATTAAGTAAAAGCATTTTGTATATTTTTTTCTTTCTAAATAATATTTTTTTTGTAATTTTAAAGAATATTAGTAGAAATTAGTATCAAATTCTTTAATCACCAACACAAACAAACTTATTTGTCTCATGGTACTTTCCTATTTATTCTATCTTTATGTTTTTTATGGAATGTCGATACTTTTTTCAAAGTTCTCTTACACTTAGATCATACGTTACTTAATCTTTTTTTCATTTCCGTATACTCTCTATCGTATCATTTTGAATATTTTGTTGTGTAAATTAAATTTTATGTTCCACTAGTTTTTAATTAATAAATATTCCTTATATCGATAATGTATTGTACATATTTATACCCAATTCCGATACGTGAGTGGTCGTTTCTATTTTTTCCTTTACCCATGGTTAAATCATGGACTAACTTCACTTTAGGTTTATTAATCGTAATGAGCTACTTCCTCAGACAAATTTTAATAGATAGACAACTGTAGTATTATATCTACTAAGAAATGTTGAGACTGTCTGTGTAAAAAATATTGTCATATTCATCATATATATATATATATATCTGGAATATAACTATATTATATATTATACAAATAACATGCAACCTCTGTCCTTTTTCCGCCTATGAGTTAAGTTGCGTTAGACGGATTTTAATATTATTTTCTTCGTTGCGTAGGATATTAGTACCGAAAGATTTAGTGTAAGAATATTAGGAAAGTTAGAGAAATTTCTAGAAGTTCTTTCTTTTCGTTCACGCGAATTTTATTTTATAAAATAATTCAATGAGTAATTTGATCATAATCACATTTTCATTTCAAAAGCAGCTAAAGTCAATGAATCGGAACACAAGTAAATTACAGTAGTTTTTATAAAGCTTCGGTATAAAATGTACTGCAAATATTTTGCGAGGGAAACTGGGCGACAACTTTGTTATGCTACCTCACCGTGTTTATTCCGGAGGGAATATTTGACTTTTCATCACCCTTTTCAATTTGATGTGAAGAGGGTTGCTTTGAACTTTCGCTGTTTGCCACACGAGCCCATATATGGCTTTCAGTTTTTACAAAATATATGCCGTTTGCTATATAAACATTTTTTATCTTATATTTTAGTTATCTTCTTGTTAAATTTATAAAACTAATAACCCACATGTAAGTCGCGCTCGCCCTGTTATGTATATACATCAGTTAAAATCGTATTAAATCGAAGTTTACAAAACTACCCTACATACATTACCTCGTTATTGTAAATTCAGTAATATATTGTATACCCATAGTATTATAATAAATGACAGTCAAAAACAAGATTTTGTTTTTCTAAGCCATTTCTTTACATTTCTCTAACGAAAATTAATAAATTATCATTTAAAATCCCATTATTATTACTTTTTAGGGTTTCGTGCATAAACTAGAAATCCTTGTAATGTAATCATGTTCGTCCGTCCGTACGTATGTCCATTCGTCGGTCACACTTTTTGACTTCTGTCACACAGGTTTACTACAATTATATACATATCTGCACATGGACGTAAGAATATTTTTACCTCCATGTAACTGCATGACATTTTGCATGTAAGTGGTTTATACAGATCTGCCTATTATCATGACACTATTTATTAAATATTTGGATATATTAAATGTTTCTGCCGTATGTTAAACGCTAAAGAGAGAAATGGTCCCCAATTGCTGTAAAAAAATCTCGTGGAATATAAATATATAAAACTATATTTTAAATAAACTATATTTTTAAAAGTGAAATTAAGGTTAAATGTATCATTTTTATATTTCCTTTTTTAAATGTTAATCTTCAAAGTGATGTATAAAAACCTAAAATTTGGTCACCCTAATACAGTGGAAAATACTAGACGAAAAAAATTCTTTAAAATAAATTGAAAATATACGTTATAAAGATTTTAAACAAAATTTTTTTCAGAATTTATTAGAAGATTATTCTAAAGATATTGTTGAAAAAAAAGAGGAAAAATAATTAATTATTTGTTAACATAAATAAAGACACATCAATACATTACAGGTAACTTATTCTTAATGAATAAAAATTAATGGTTTGAGTAATTATAATCTCAGATTAAACATGAATACAAAATTAAAGAAGAAATGCCAAAGATAACGGTACACTTTTTGACAAATTTACTTTTACTCATCATAAACAAATCAAAATCCGGTGCAAACGCAATTATGTGGTAGAGCAGTTGAATATTGAGAAAACTGCTAAGTTCCGATCTAATTTGATTCTAGATGGTGATATAGCAAAAAGATGATTGCATGAGCGCAGGAAATTGCCAGGTGCCATGAATGAAAGTTTACTCAATAGTTTAGACCAAAAATCCTATGATCTTTTCTTTTAAATGATGGAAGATAAATTTCATAAGAGCAACATCAAGTTTCAACGAATGAAAATGTATATGAATAAGAAAGGGGAAATAACCCTACTCTCCCATATAGGAATGTCGCAGGAACTTCTTTTGCACAAGTTCAATCATCAAACTATCCTTAGCTTCATGTGGGTTCCAAATAATGAAGTTAGCTTTTAATTGGTTTTGCACTAATTAATATATTCTACTTTCTTTCCTCTATTCTATAAACTATAACGATGACTCTAAATTTCATAGTTTTTGAGGTATAAACTCTATTTTTACGCCTGTAAAATAAAAAATTTTATATACATGTAAATTTGTACCGAACCCTTTTAGAGTTAAATTTACTAAAACTACCTATGCTAAAATTATATAATTTTACTGAATATACTTTAATTTTTATGGATATTTTCATCATCGACCTATATATTGTGATAAAGAAAATCAGCATAACAATCATGCTAAACCAATATAATTATCAAAATCAATTTAATAATTTCAGGGGTGAATTAATACATTTTCATTTATTTTATTTCAATATTTTGACGGTTATTACATTTAAACGATAAAGTTAGAATGGAATTTTACTTTCTGTTAAAAGTGTTTTTGAAAATATATTTGAACGTCGTTAAATCTTTGCACTGATAAATTTGATAACTAGCTTTTGCCCACTGCTTTTTCCTCAAGGCATTAAAGCAGATCATTTCCTTCCTCTTAATCTTCAACTTATATACATGAAAAACATTCCCAGCGTGAATTAAATAATATTACATTAATATTTATTCGTACTTGATTGTTTGATCTTTTTCTGTGATGAGTTTAAAAAAATACACTTTGAATGTTGAATATATTTGGCGTTAATTTTGTAGAAATTAATTATTCACAGTTAAATGGAACTACGTGATGTAGTATTATTTCTACTTTTTTTACGTTCTTTACCACGACCTAGGTTTCGTCGTATTATGACATCTTCAGATGGGCTATTAGCAAAGATTAAGATTAAGATATTTGCTGATAGCCCACCTGAAGATGTTGTAATACAACGAAACCTAGGTCGTGGTAAAAAAATTAAAGAAAGTAGAGATAATACTACATCACGTAGTTTCATTTAATTGTGAAAATACACTTTACTATTAATCATAATTAAAATATAACATGTTCCCCAAAAATGTAATGCTAACTGAGCTCTAAAAAACTGTGCCGTTTATAAAGTGGGAATTTTCACACACCGATATTAGAAAAAATTAAGAAATGGACAGCCATTCGAATAAAATGAAGACGAGTACAAAACTAAAATTATTTTTTGAATGCTTCAGTTTCTTGCTCTTTTCGTAACATGTCTCTGCATTTTTGATAAAATGTCACCTTCCGTAGTTGTCATTTTATGTGCACATGATATGACATACTGCTGCTATTATACAAGGGAAAGTGGCTAACGGCTTTCCTCGACCTCATTACCTTGTCATATATCGAGTTAGTTTTATTTTTGTTTTGTGTTCAATATTTGTCATTTAAAGGCTTTCTCTCTCAGGACTTACTGTAACGATACTTCATAACCGTGTCAGTGCTTGTTAGTCAGTGCTTGTTATAACTATTTAACAGCCAAATTCGTTTTTTGTCAACACATATGAAGGTTTCTTAATAAGTTTAATTTATTGGCACTTTTTCGCATAACAATTTCGTTTTATTTATGTATGAATGTTTATATATGTTGTATTAATTATTATAATTAATGGATGTAGATTATTATGCATCGTAATAAAACTAAACGTAATGTTCGATATGATTTACGATATTCTTTGACGGTAAATCATACGACTTAATCGATATGATTTACGGTCAAGGGAAACAGATATATTATGAGAATTAGCACCGATTTAAATCTTATTGAAATTAATTTGCAGATAAGTGTTATTAGGTTTTATATAAAACAGTGATATATTTTTTTATTACAATAAAAAAAACGCAGACACCCAAATAAATTTTGTTGGAAATCGTTACTTGGAAGTAATAATTTTCATTAAATAATTTAAATTTTTTTTATTATTGGGGAAGAAAATGATCGAGATAATATTGATCGGAAATTATAACTTGGAGGAAATTATTTCTATTAACTAAAATCAACATTTTTTGCCATATTTTATTAAAATTTGTTACCGTAATAGCTTTGCGTAAAATTTGTAGTAGAAAAGACGCCCAGTTCAAATATGGCAAAAATCGAAACTTGGAAGAAATTATTTCCATTGAATAAAATAGAAATTTGTAATCAATATAGATGAAAATCACTCTATTAAAATTTATGTAAATCGTACCATGGAAGAAAATATTTCCATTGAGAAAGGTCAAAACGTTTCACATGTATGTATATATAAGGAAATCACCCGGATAAATTTTGCTGAAAATTGTACCTCAAAAGAGATTATTCCCATAAATCAAGGTCGATATTTTTTATTTATATAGAAGAAAGTTACCCAGTTACAATATACCGTAAAAGGTAGCTGAGAAGGAATATTTTTCATAAAATAAAATCAAAATTTGCCATGTATGTCAAAAAAAATCCACCGACATATTTTTTGCTGGAAGTTGTAACTTGGCAAACATCATTCCTATTAAGTAAGATAGAATTTTTTATCTTTGTAGAAGAAAGAAAGAAAGAAAAAAACAGTTAACCAGTTACAATTTGTGGGAAATCGTAACTTAGAAGAGATTATTTTTATTAAATAAGATCTAAATTTCTCATGTATGAAGGAGAATGTCTGTATATATGTCTATGTATAACTTGAAAGAAACCTTTCCTGTTAAGTAAGATCGATAAATGTTATCTACATAGAACAATATCACCCATTTACAATTTCTTGAAAAACGTAACTTTGAAGGAATAATTTCCATTACGTAAGATCAGAATTTGTTTATTATGTAGAAGAAAGTCACCCAGTATAAATTTGTGGAAAATCAAAACGTGGAAGGGACCATTTCCATTAAATAAAGTCGAAATTTATTATAAATATAAAAGAAAATGTATAGAGAAAATATACAGAAATCGTAACTAGAAAGAGAATATTCCCATTAAGTCAGATTAAAATTAATTATGTAAAAAACATTATGCAAAAGATCAAAAAAAATTAGTAAAGAAAGTTACCATGATAAATTTTGGCGAAAATCGTAATTTGAAAGAGATCATTCCCATTAAGCAATATCGAAATTTGTTATATATACAGAAGAAAGTCACCCAGTTACAATTTGGTGGAAAACGTAACTTATGATAGATTATTTCCATTAAGATCAAAATTTGTGATGAATATAAAAAAAGTTATCCGGACAAATTTTGTTGGAAATCGTAACTTAAAAGCATCATTCCCATTAAAAGGTTGTCAAAAATCAATATCTGTAAATAATAAAGTAGAAATATTGTATCCGTTAAATCCTTGTAATACAAGTGCTACTAGTACTTAATAGATTTTTTAGAATTGTAAATTTTATAAATTATGGTATTTTTCGCGATAATAATTAGTGACTTACTCATAACACATAAGAATTTTATTTTACTTTACTATTTTCGTCTATTTTCAGTCGTACCAATAATCATAAAAACATGCATGTTACGAGTATATAGAAGCAAATTAATTTAAATATTTTCCGCTATGTTCTGGCGAAGAACAATCGAATTTAACTTAATGCCACTAAACCCTTTCCTCTTTTTCATTTCTTAATTTCGATTTATTTTCATTCTATATTACAATTATGTTTGATGCTTGAGTATATTGGAATATCATGTGCTTGGATTTATCCACTCCTAATTATTCAATTAATAATTATAAAATAACATTTCACTATATTTTATACCTAAATAGTGATCTAAGAGTACCAAATTTACTACTAGCACATTTTCAAAGAACTATTTAATGTGAAACCGATGTTTTCATACATATTAATACCGGTGTCTCAACTGTCACTTACACTCTAATATAATTACTATTAAAAACTTACGGTAAAACATTATCGACATGGAAGAAGAAATGAAAATCTGACTGAATCTTATACATCTGGGTTGGCGCAATTTCAGCAAAAGCTGCATAATCTCCGGTCCAGCACATCTGTGGCGGCCCCTCTCTAGAATCGCTGAGCAACCACGTTTAAGTCATACCACGACAAAATTACAACTATAATAGCTGTACTACTGATGCGAACTACGAACATGGAACATAGGATTGAGTATTTAGAGACAAAAGGACGCCGTAATACCTAGCTCCTCTTTGAAGTTAAGGAGGATCCTGCGAACAACGTTGGGATAAACGAAACCCTAGCTATTATCAACAGGAGGCTCGGTTATAAAACAATCACAAACGCCGATTTGGAATTATGTTATCGTCTTAGTCTCGCTAGTACACAAAGCTATAAACCTCGACCAATTTTGGTGAAATTTGCTCGGCAATCAGAACGTTATGAAGTGTGGTCAAAAAATAAATGTCTAAAGGGAACACGAACAATGATAACCCAGTTGTTAATACCGTCGCGTCAACAACCGTTATCAGAAGCGCGAGCGATATTTTCACCTGCCAACTGCTGGACTTACGACGGTAAGATCATAGTTTTATATGCAAATGTATGCATGGACACAATCACTACTTGTGTTCACTTAGAGGCAGCACAATTACGTCTTGTCACTAGTCCAGTCGCAGCAAATATAACTGGAAAGCGGACTGTGTTGAGACGCGGGCAAAGAAATAAATTCACATTGTCTCCTAATCGCATTACTTTCACAATAATCACAACCTACTCTGCTTTATATCGCCATCTTTATTTTCTTCACTATTGTTACACTATGTATTTGTTTTAATTCTTTTCGTAACTTTCTTATATATCAAACGCACAGTTTTCGCCGACTACTTGTATTAAATACGATATAATAATTTGTCTTCTGGCAGGTAGGCGACTAACATATTTAAACGTCCAACATTATTGTCTGTGAACTATGTGGCGTTTTGGTCTTTACAAACGTTATTCCATTATGAAATGGATTTATAATGTAGTGTAATTATTTTTTTTATTAATATTAATATCATAGTTATTCTTTTTTATGTTATTTTAATTATGTTGTGTATTGCGTTACGTTAAAATTCATCTTTTTTGTTTTTTTTTTAGTTATTGAGGTCTTTATTTTCTTCATTTCTTGTTTCATTAGAATCTTTTTTTTTCTTTGCACCTTGTTTTTGTTTCTTATATGATTTTAATTGTCGTACCCTATTTTTATATTTCTTCTTTTTAAACTGATTTCATTATTAAAAAAAAATTATTTGAGCAACACATATCTTTCTTCCTCTGATTCCTTTTATTCTATTTCCCTGGAATGTTCAAGCTTTGGATTTTTTTTTTCAGATGACTTGGAATCTTCTTTGTACGATATTTTGTAGTAAGTATTAGACAATGGAATCAAGAATATAAACATTTGTCATTTAAATTCACAAAGCCTGCCTTCACATTATTCTGAATTTGTTGCCACCTTCAATAACTTTAATATGCTTGCGTGTCTTATTTGTGAAACATGGCTTATATTATCTTCAAGTCTTTTTTGAACTACCCAGTTCATTTTATTACGTAACGATCGCATAGACAGCAGGTAAGTACACAATCACCTGCTGATCGGTCGTCTGTTTCAGAGTTTCTCTTTGTTGAAGTCTCCCTTTTCTCAACAAAATTATTAATAGGAGTCCTGTACTGTCCACTGGAAACAAACTTTTTTGTGAATCTTAAGAAATTATTGATAGTTTAATTATCTCTTATCCGAATTTTTTAATATTGGGAGATTTTAATATTTCTTTATATAGAAATGGCTCAAGAGTTAATCAACTGCGTACACATCTGCAAACCTTCTTTTACTTCATACCTTAACCTTTTCCACACGGAATCTTTTCATTCTCACCACGACATAATTATTATGTCAAATCCTAAAGATTGTTCTGCCTATGGTCAATTTACTGCTCCAGGCTTTTCTTATCATGACCTCATTTATATGTCACTCTCCAAAGTTTTGATCTTAAATAATATATACATTAAATTATACCACTGGGTAGCTAAAGGATCAAAGAATTCATTACAATAAGCGAGAACAGTAACGCGCGCGGTGGAGAGGGAAGCGCCGCCATTTTGTGGTTATTTTGCTGCGTATCGAGTTTTTAAATTAGTATAACTTTTAATTCGGAAAAGCTACGATGTCCGTTTAAGTTTTAATCGTAAGCTGTCGTCAAAATCTATCGATTGTATATAAAACATTAGTTTAAAGTAGTGACAGTTAATATAATACGATGTTAGAATAAAAAAATATTATCAAAAATATTTTATTTAAAAAATATAACCCGTTACATAGACGTATTCACGTACAACACACGGCCGTGTCCATGAGACAGCCACACCCCAATTTTTTTAAATGAACTGTAAAATGAGGTATTTAAAAAATAGGATCAATATTTTATACATCAATGTATAAATGAAAACGTAAGTAATAACAAAATATAATATTCGACTCCAAGGGCCTTGTCGGCTTTTCTTTAATATATATGTGTTTAAGGCTGAAAAATGCATTTATACTGTATACAAAAATTTTCATTAGCTTAATTACGCTCCTTTTTTTCTATAGCAATAATAGCAATTTAGGGTTTTTTAGACTTACTACATAATATGATAATCTAAAAATAATAGCGTTCAAACTAAATTTTACAATTTAGCTGTGCGTGGAAAGAAAGATAAAAAATCTGAATCAACTTTTAAAGAAAAATATATAAAATACATTAAATTTTGTTATCTAATTTTAATTTTATTAAATTTTGTGTCCGATATTTAAATAACAAATATAAAATCTACAACGAAAAATTACATCCAATGACAATATGAAATAACAATAAGAAAAGCACTAGTGGGATTCGCACTATGCGGTTTCCCTATATATTAAGGCATTTATAAACATTGACCAGTACGTAATATTCCTATTAAACTATTTACAAAATGTTAATAAGGTATTTGACTGATGTCGATATTTTTTGTAAAAATGTTTTAAAACTGTGGAGTAGGTTTAAAAAAAAACCGAAACGAAACTTCTAGTTAAGAAAAGTATAATTTTTTTTAATTTAGTTTACACACAAAAAATGACAAAATGTATAATATGCAGTATATAACTTAAGCGCAATATTTAACGAGGTACTAAAAACATTTAATAAACTTCCTTATAATGAATGCTAAATAACTGGCCAGTGACGTCATTTGTATGGGGCGTTTCGCGCATATCGTAGTTCGCCAGTCTTTAAGTGTTTATATAACTTTGTAACAAAAGTCCAACATAGGATATATTTATCTTAACGGGTTTTAACGTTATTCTATTCCATTCTATTCTATTATTTAAAAAATATAGTAAATACCCTATTGTATATATCGAAAATATATAGCTTATTTAATACGTTACAGGTGTATATTTAAAAAGAAAATATTTTTTATGTGATATAACTACAAATTTAAAAAATTAGGCATTTTTTCCTTTATTTGTGCTATAAGACATTGTTCTTGACAAATTTCCAGATTCTAGGTCAAGTACCTTATTAGTTTCAATTTACTTGCAGGCATCAAAATATGATGCATAAATTGCCTCACGGAAAATAAATTTTGCCTATAACTTTCATGGATGCATACTTAAAAAAATAGGTTTTTTATGTGATATAATAATAAATTAACGATTTTCAGATTTTTTTTTCTTTAGTGAAACCCTGAACTTTGCCAAATTTCAAAATTTTAATTCAAAGGAAGGTATGCTTTAGGTTTTGATTTATTTGCGATTGTTAAAAAATGGCCGTATTTTGAGAGTTTTTGTTAAATGTTTCGATTTAGAATAATTACTTAATTATATCTTCAAGGAACCATAGACGAAATATTTGTTATTAATTGCAACTTGATATGTTCATGTGTTCCTTGGAAAAAGGTGTTGACCGACATACCGACACACGGAAAACAAAGTGATCTTGTAAGTATTTCTAATTTCTTTTGAGATATGAAACCCCAAAAAACAAAAGCAATATCATTTTTAAGAGGAAATAACAACAAAATATTCTTAGGTCAATATACCGATAATGACAAGCACAAATGCAATTTCTTTTTATATTATTCGGATCACTCTTTCTATGCAATAAATAAATTCATTCGTATTTTTAAAAAAAAATTATCCTAATTTCTTCCTTTATGAAGAATTTTTAAAGCTTTCGGATAAAATTTTTTTTTAAATTATGAAACTAAGTTTTTTTGATCCACTACTTAAAAATTACTTCGAAAAGATGGATCACAAATTTAATTTTTTCATTAAGTTGATTTCATATATAATGTATAGATATTCAAATTATATGTAATTTAAAAAATAACTCTCAAAGACTGTCGAGTATGCCAAATCACATATTGTTTAATGCGTTATGAAACTTACACGAAAGTTACAAAGCAAAGCCAAAAAAATTTGTGAAATCTAAATCATGTCACTCATCCTTATAAATTATATTAAACCCATCACATGTTTAATTTGATCCTAATAAACCAAAAACTAAATCCAAAAGATAATTTTATTTCAAACAAAAAATTACATCTTACACATAGGAACATTACGACATCGCATCATCTAGTGAAAATTTTTAAGTTATATTATTACCCTATGTAAAAATTTTAATTATAATTACGAAAGTAATTTTAAGTGCGAATTTAACGAATTACAAAAATTGTGTCAATTTCATTACAACTAAAATTTAACCCTTTTACGCAAAATTAATCTGGCGAAACGGTAATTTTAATGCTAACAACAGTTACGTCCTCCACACAAGAAAATTACGACATGGAATCACTTTGAGTGACCGTTGGTAAATTATATTAATATCCCAAATACAAAGCTCATCTGTAATTGGAAGATATTTGATGTTTGACCCAAAGCTTATTTGAAACCGCCAAAGGTTTATGGGAACCCTAATACTGAGGACCATAACCTAATTATTTTACAACCATTTCAACTTAGTGTTAAGTGTTTCTGTACCTTTTGTGAGGCAAAGTTTAAACATTCAGCTTTAAGGTTTCTGGCAAACCTTAGGAAAATTTTAATCAGAAAAAATTAATTTGGAAATCTTTCTGGAGCAGCAACAATTATTTATAACAAAAATTTAAAAGGAAATTCTAAAATGTAAATAAAATGTAATTAATGGAAATAGAATTCGTTAACTTTAAATCGTATTAGAAAAATACAACGAACATTTTTATTTTTTGTTTGGTATTTACCAAAGGTTTTATATTACGTAGTAATATCATATTAATTAAGTTGTTACCTCATATAAACGGAAATTCGTAACATAGAAAAATGTCTAAATTTAGTCAATGTAATACCTGGATTTAACCATCACTTAATTCATACTTTCAAGCAATATTAACGACCAAATTTAAAATTTTATAATTATAATTTGGATATGCTCGAATTTATGCACAAAAATATTTGTGGAAAAGAATTCTACATACCTTTTGTAGACTTTATATTTGTTAATATATTTTCGAATTATCTGCGTACAGTGCTTAAAATTTATCAGTGTTTAATATGTTTGAAAGTTCAAATCCCTAAAATTGTCTCGTTCAAAGGAAGGAGAAACCAATACATATAAGTATGGAAGAACATGTGAAACTTATACAGGTGGTAATCACATGTGATGTGCAACCATCAAATTTTTTGGATTAAATTGTACGCTTATTATGTTAACAACTTAACCCCTTTCTTCCCACTGTCCTATTTTTAGGTATTTGTACACAATTATTCTATTAAAAATATTTTTTTTCAGTAATGTATGTTTACCTCATTTTAATATATTTTTTTTTAAATTAAACCATTTTGTTGCCTTAAAAAGAGCATGTTTTTATTTTATATATAGTTTATAAAAAATAATTACTTAGTTCAAAATACATAAAACAATTCTAAGATGTTTACTAAATATATAGTAACAAAAACAGTACACAAAATATATTTAGGAAACAAGTTATGAGATTTCCAAATGGACCGTATTATAAATATGACACTGGGAATACGTGTTTACTATTTGGCGCGAAAACATGTCATCAATCCTGTGCACGAGCAGGTTCAATCTTGTCAATTGTTTATTTCTTGCCGGTCTTGTATTTACATTATTTGATATGTTTACATTGAAACAGTTCATCTTGAGACACGGCTGTGATTTTACATCGATGTAAATAAATAAAAAGATGTGCGTGTATGTAACTAATTGACAAAAGGTAAGTAAATATATTTCGAGTTTCTTTTTTAGAGTCAATGGTAAAAATTATACCTATTTTTTTTATTTTTACAAATCATGAATCCAATGAGAAAGAAATACATAAAGACGTTGAAGGTGTCCGAAATCATTGACTATCTTTAAGATATCGAAAATTCTAGTGATGAGGATATGGACGACATTGAAATTTCTATATTACCTCCAGACGAAGCGAATGAAATGACTGATATGGAAGAGGGTCCTGATGACGATATGGGAGTTTTGCCGATTTCAGATGTGGCCGGTCGAATGGAATTTTCATGTCGTCGATAACGTCGAGGATGATCGTTCTGTACAAGTCGCAACTTGAAGCAAGAGGGCGACTTTGCGTAAAAGTAACCCAGATTTTATTTTTCCCTTCATACCACCACTTGCCTCAAAGCAAACATTATTGGTGTAATGAAGATGTACACCTTCCAGTTCTTCAAAATGCAATGTCAAGAAAATGTTTTGATAAAATAAAATCCTATTTGCATAGCAATGAAAACTCGAGAATTGATGACACTTCTATAACCTTTAATATTCAACCATTTACCACTAAAGCTAATGAATTCTTTCGAAAGATTGGGATATTTATAATCAATTTAGCTGTTAATGAAATGATCGTCAAATATTTTGGTCATCGTGGGATAAAACTATTAATAAAAGGCAAACCAGTGAGGTTTGAAGCTTTGGGTTCTACATGTAGTCAACGGTTATTATTATAACTTTTCACTATATACAGGCAATGATAGCAATATATATATAATATCGGATAGCAATGGTTTAGGCTCAAGAGTAGTAAAAGAGTTGCATTGAAGTGTGTACGGATCTCAGCGCGTATGTGATATATTATGCGTGAAATGGCATGACAACAATGTAGTATATCTTTTGACTAATTTGGATACTGTTGAACTTTTGTAAAAATTAATAGATATTCTAAGACAGAAAAGGCGTAAGTGACAAAAAATCAGCCAATATTTATATATAATTACAACGTATACATGGGAGGAGTTGATGAATATGATCAGACTTTTAGATTTGTCCCTAATAAATGGACGAATTGTTTACAACCAGGTAAATAAAGATGAAACCATTCCTTTGCTAGATTTTAGGCGAAGGGTTTGCTTTTCTTGGAGAAAAAAAGGCATTGCCAAGGACAAGGTTGTAAAAACAAAACCTTTTAACATATTGGTTTTTCTACTTCATATTTTTTAAAATATTTATGAGGACAGTTTCAAAATAAAGTTAGTTTTCTTATAACTCTGATCTTTCTTAATTTCTGACCGTATGTTCTCGCTGTCATATTTATAGGATAGTTACAGCAATTAGTGATGTATTTTTTAAATTTTATTTAACGTATTAAGACCTTAATTTAAATACATGAACAAAAATATCCTATTCTTCGATGTTTGGGAAATAGTGGGTTAATAAGTCAAATAACTTAATAAATATTATAAATGTAAAAAAAATATTAGTAAAATATAAAAAACAAGTATTTTAGAAAAAAAAGCTTGGAGTGACATGTTTCATATATTCTGTTAAGAGTATTTGGTACGGCACAACCACGCACTGATTCCAAAGATTCAAGAAAGGAAAGTTTGCACTCTCCAATAATCGTTATCCAGAACGATTTCAAGCTAATTTTTGGTATCTTAAATTATATCCGAAATTAGTGAAACTTTTTAATACTGTTGAGCTGAGAAGTTTATTAGTTGGCAACATAATATTTTTTTAATAAAATCGTATCAAGTATTATATTGTTATTCCTTTATCTGTAATATAGTTCGAAATATTTAGTATTACCTAAAACAATACCACAGTTCTTTGTCCACCAATAACTAATATTAAGGCAAATCCTTATTTATTGAGTTTTATTAATTTTAGTAAAGGACACTATTAAATTTTAAGTAATGTTTTCAGTATTATGATTCATTTTTAAAATTAAATCTGTTGTACTTAGAAATAATACATAATACCTATTAAGTAAGATTAGATGGAGAAATTTATGAATTCGCAAATGGAGGAATTCATAAATTCGCTTTAAACGAATACGTTTAACAAATAGTTTGAGTCCAACAATTGATAATGAAAGTTAATTGCCAAATAACATAACATCTTCTTAAGTCAGAGGTTAAAATGTTTGTTAAGTAACTTTCATTCAATCGATGGTCACGTGTACAAAATAAAATTTAAAGGAAATAATAATCTCTAGATGGAAAATACAATACTCCAATTTAATTAACATATATTTAGGCGCCTGCACGGGTTCATTAAAGGTGAGTTTCATATTTGGAATTCGCGGTATTCGATGTACGAAACTTATTTTACATAGTTTTGAAGAAAACTTTTGGGGTAAGTTTGTGGTTAGTGAACAAAACATATTTAACGTAGGTAGGTAGTGAAGTCAGATGCTTGTTTTAGCTCTACTTCTATTTTGATGAAAGGCTAACGTATATTTTTTCTCTTAACGGCACTAACATTACAATAATTATGTAATACTGGAATGAATATTGATTTCAATTTCTTATATTTGACTGTGCATTTTAATAATTTTCTATAAAGATGTAATGTGTTTATAAACATGTAAGGGTACATTGTATTCATATTAAATTATTTATGAATAATAACATTACAATTGGCACGACATTATTTTACTTAATATAAATGTCACAGATGTAGGATACTCATAAATTTACCTAAAAACTTAGGAATCATTGTCAAATTTGTCGGTTAAATTCGCTCAGATGCCTATCAATAAACAGCCACCTGAGCAAATTTGGAGAAAACATTACTTAATTAATTTCTGAGGGCTATTTTTTCGCACATTAGCATTATAAAATTCAACGATAAGGAAAATGGGTGCGAATATACTTTTATGACCATTTTCATACAGAGTAGTACCCAGAATACCATAAATAGAATTACAAAGAAAAGTTCGTAATCCTTATACTTTGTTCTTTCATTTTACGTATGTCAATACCTCACGACATATGGAATTACAAAAAAAATTATTACTGAAACTGTCTCTTATAAAATGTTTAGATAAACATTTTCGAATATTAATTATTGAACTATTATATGCGAGTTAAACTATTTTATTACCATTTACAATTTCAAGTATACTTATCGCACGATTTCAGAGAACAACGGCTGTAATCTACGGACAGACAAATGAATAAAATAGTATTTTCTTTGTTATGAAGTACAAAACCGTAAAACCACTCTATGTAACATGTTATGCAAAATTCAGAGCTATATCAGAACTTATATTATGGTGTCGAATTTGTTACAGTTTGGCAAGATTTATGTCAATTATGTTGTCCTTTGATATTTCCTTTTGTTTATTCAAAAGGAAATACATCATAAAAACTACTTTCGTTCGTGTAAGAAAATTAGATTATAAGATCATTTATAGTTGCTAAATAACTCAAAACATAATACTGGAGCTGGCATTTTTCTTAGTTAACATTATGAGCTTGCGCAAGTTTGCTTTTTTATTTGTTTATGTAAAAGTCGACCCGAAAATTAATAAATTTATTTAAAAAATTCGTTCCTAATGGAAAACTATTTCAAAAAGTTACAAGGTATGTTTTCTTTTAAAAAAATAGGGTTGTGTAAGATAAATCAATATCAATAGCTAAATATCCAAAAGAAAATATAAAGCTGTATCCGGAGGAACACGACGAAACCTTAGGTTGAATAAACCAAAACACATAGAATAACGTAAGAACGAATTATGTATCACCAATGAGATTTATTATTAAAACTGTAATTAAATTAACTTTACCTCTCTATTTATTTTATTGTGCGTGTAAATTTATGTCTTTATATTATAATTAAGATTATTTTCATAAGCTGCCATTCTAAATCTAACTCTAAACGTTTTCAGTGCAAACAAAGACGCAGCAGGAGTGGCAGTGTATGATAAACATAAAAGGGGACTTCACTTTATTTACCCGTGTTGTACTTTGTAACAGTTTATAAAAGCTCAGGGCAATCAGAATAAATTCACACGTTTGAGCACCAAAATATGAAAGCAAACACAACGTCCGTGAATGCGTCAGATCAATTCGATGGCTTGACAGCCGTCACCACCCACCGAACCTCCTCAAATAAATTGAACGGACGGATAGGACAACCAATGAATAGTTTTTTGCTCTAACACAAACCCTACGAGAATTCTATACGCTATTCGATTTGGATGGAACTTTTTTTGTTATATTTGCTGCGTTTTGCGGAACATGAGATCTTTTTCATTCTCTACGGTTGATATACAATTTTCTTTTGTTTTAAGTTTTCAGGCAATGTAATTGTAGTAGGAAATTAAATTGGAACATCATATCGCCGAGCGTTAATACACTTCCTTTCGTTCGCTCTATGATTTCACAATGATTAATATTATTAGATTGGTCGACATTACTTTCATTAACAAAAATATAAATATGTATAAACATGTTCTACAAGATATTTCGTCCACTTTCATTAGTATACATTTGGTCTGTTGTTCGTTGTTAATGTACATTGAAGAAAATCTCATGAAATATTTCTCAATCTTTTGGGTGGCATCAATTTATAGTTTTTAAAATATATGAATAGTAATGGAACCGGACGGTAAATAAATAAATATATATACATATATATATATATATATATATATATATATATATATATTTATATATATATATGTAAAATATATATACATGTATACACGTACATATGTGGTATTACCCTTAACATTTTTAATGTTTCTCTAGAAAAACACATTCGAAACTCACTGTCTACACAGGTCAAGTGAAAAAAAACTGCCGAAAAAACGGAAAATTTTAGTATTCGGGGAAAAAGTGTAGATTGAACGAAATTTATCCTAGTTATGTCACGTAAAACAGTTTTTTTTGTAGTTTAAAGAAACGGAGTATGGAAAACTTTCATACTCCGTAAGTCCGAAAAGGAGATATGAGAATATGCAGTGCGCTATTCGCGAGTATTCACTGAACGCTAATTGGATCATTGATATACGGAGAAAAATACAATAAAATATCAAAAAGAAAAATCAATAGTTCTGTGATGACATAATGACAACACAGAAATAGTTTAATGTTTAGAGAGCCTAGATTGATTGATCCTGTTATATATATTTGAAAATTCATGTTTGTTTAAGACAAGTTATGGAATGAAATAAATCTCACAATGTAAACCAAAAACTTGAGGAAAGTTGGCAAAAACTTTATCATTTAACCCCCGTTCCTGCTCTTCAGTCCTGATACTGGAAAGACGTCTGCTTAAATTGCGAGGATCTGTTTTTAAATGAATATTTTGTATGTCAAGCAGAGACTCTTTCCTTTATCTCTGGATTCAAATTTCTCAGCTCGTCTGAATGTTCTGAATCGTTCTGAATGCTATTTTATATCTCTGGTATTAATAAATTTTTATCTTTTTTATTTGAATGGCCATTCTGTAGTGCTATGAATAATTAATTAGTATTCGACCATGAAAAATGAAAGTGCACCATAGATTTTTTAAACAATGGATAGAATGGGTATAGTGATATAGTTTGTATTATGTAGGTCTAATGACAATTTAATAAAACAGTCCTTAAACTTTTGACATGGCTAATTGTAGCATAAATTCGTTCTTTAAAAAAATTACATCAAATTGATGGAGCCAGGATGTAATCACGATAAGTTGAGTGAGTGTATGTATCTATCCAAAGGTTTTTGGAGTCAAAGAGCATGTGCGTGAGAAAAAAAGAAGAATGGGCTCGGCACCTATTTAAAAAATCTTTATCTTTAACATTTTCCAAATTTATTTATGATCTGAAATTATAATGTACAAAAAAAATTGTAACTCAGTACTCGTATTTTCTGTATTTTATACTTTCATTGCGCTTTTATTTGGTGCAAATTTTATAATATCGAATGAAATAGCTAAAATTTGAAGATTTTTAAATTTGAGCGTTTTTAATCCAGTTGTTAATAAATTTCTAAAGTCGCATGGTAGCATATGTCCACAACTTGAAATTTCCACCGAATTGAAAGTATGAACTTTCTTAAGATGATACGACAAGAAACGTTAAAAACTTTAACTACTAATTATAGATGAATGAAACTTAAGAAGACTTTAGAATTATTCTTCGGTACACATTATATAAAATATGCACTATTTTTATTTATTACCTTTATTAAGCTATTTTAAAATATTTTTATCGTGATTCTTTACCTGAATATATTTGCCTAATATATTTTTAACAGTTGTACAAATGTCACGAAGGAATCATAAAACATGGCTTACGTTATGAAAATAAAAATGACACTTTTTAAATAAAGAAAATGCAAGAAAAATCTTCTCAAAAACTTTATTTAAATCGGCAATATATGAAGCTCGCAGACACGACAGGGTTGTTGAAAACCCATTTAAAACTGGAATAAGTATTTATTTCGACAACAGCAAAACGAAGTAATTGTCAGTAAATATTATAATATTTTAAAATAATGATTTTTGATATTAAAAATATATCTCTTACAAAAATAGCTGTGTATTTCTTTAATTTTTGCACATTTTGTTGCTACTTTTACGCTTTTTCTTGACTATCAGTCGCTGAATTCCGTGGTTTTGTATATTGCAA
Organism: Druceiella hillmani; assembly: GCA_039881145.1. Classification (NCBI taxonomy): domain Eukaryota; kingdom Metazoa; phylum Arthropoda; class Insecta; order Lepidoptera; family Hepialidae; genus Druceiella; species Druceiella hillmani. The sequence continues at coordinate 6,431,842 of JAYKKI010000085.1, read as the reverse complement.
AAAATACCACACTTTTGAAATCATATTCTATTTACATAAGCAATGACATTTAGCGTCATTGCTATAGTTTTCCGATATTATTTAAGTTAATTTTCAAAAATATTTTTCAGTAATTTTGACTGCAAATATTACAGAAATTCAAAGTACTATATATTTACCACTATGTTCCGGAAATCTCTGAAATATTAATTTGGAATTTTCATAAAGTGTTGACTTCTGAAACATAATATGAGAGTAAACGTGTTTTTTTAATTTGTTAAATTTAAAGTTTCGATATTAAAATTTGGCAAAAAAATGCCAGTAAAAAATCGACAAGCAGATAGACGGGACACGTGAGTGTATTACAAGGACACTGCATTTTTTGTATCCGAGGTGTGGATTCTTAATGAGGGGAATAGTAAAATAATCAATTTTATTATTTTTTGAAGGCAGGCCACAAGACGTTGTTTTTCCCGTAAGAAGTAAATTCATCTTAAACTAAAAAATTTAATAAATATATAGTTTTACAGGAGAACGAGATCGAGAAATGAAATGAAAATATAAATTTAATTCATTTGTTACCATCAAATGAATTAAATTTATATTTTCATTTCTTAGTATACTTAACGTTTTTATAGAAAATCAATGAAAATCTATTAATAAAGTCAAACATGTTTCAAGAAATTCTTGACTTTATATTAATTTACAATTTACTTCTATATAAAATTATATAGTGATTAATAACAATAATTGGAAATCGTTTACTCGTCTCATTAAAATGTTTGAGTATTTTTGCATGATTACCATCTAAAGAGAATAGAACTTATAAAGATATAAATATTTCGGATGTTTCAATAGTGTACGCAATGATACTTTTAAAGCTCCAATTATACTAAATGTTTGATCATGTATCGACAGTTAAAAGTTTAATCATTAGGTAGATAAAAAAATGTTATTCGTTTTTTTTATTCCTTCTAAAGGAATAAAAACACTACTTAGACATAAAATTAACTTTGACCAAAGTCAGCAATTACATTGGCCAACGAGCAATTACATTGCTTTGACAGGGAAAAAACGACACCGTGTCGCTTTAAGCGAATACTTCAAAGCCATAATATTATTCCACATAGAAAGGTTAACTTTAATTACGAGAGTATTTTGAATTTAGCGTAAAGGTCGTTTCAAACGGCTAGAGAGTTATGGAGACCTCAATAATGGAACTGTTACTTAATTTTATACGATTTTTGTTATTTAATATAAATACCCTACTGTCCTTAAGTTGGAAACTATATGGAAACAATCCACCTTAAGGTTATAATCGAATTTATGGCAATGTGCAGAAAAAGACTACCAAGATTTCAGTGTTTAATAAAATAGTTAATGATATTATCTTATATTTGTTTTAAATGCTGTTGGAGAAATAAGAGTCATAACTGTTTGGATATATTGTTGCTCTTGTTACGATACAAATTTTGATTGTTTTTAAAAAAAATCCATATCTTAGAAACTAGCAAATATTTTTTTCACTCCCTTATTAAATACATATAGCTATATATTTATATATATATATATATATATATATATATATATATATAAATGTTTACATTTTACCGTCATTTATATAGTAATATCATGTTACAACCCGCGGAACAAAGCGAAATCACTAGTGCGAGCAGTAATTAAAAATATTAAGTATAGCGTCTCTATACAAGTAAGAAAGGGCCACATATTTTTTAAATTAGTATACCACATTCCTTATTTAATTTGCAGGTCGAATTTTTAAGACGCTTTAGCAAAATGCTCTATGGGAATTACTTGCATGTCAAGTTGATATTTTAAACAACTCTGTACTATTATCGGAGTAATTGAATGAGTTAACTAAAGTCAATTAACTGATATGATTTTGTCAATATGCTACTGGGGCACTTCATTTTTTTTATTTCCTTTTTTACGTAACTCTCACCTTTTTGTTGGAAACTAGTCAGTATATCATATTGCAAGTGAAAAAATTTGCACGTAACTCTAAATTTCTTCAGTAATAACTGGTTTACATCAACAACCCATCATTGTTTTGATTGGTGTGGTTTTTTATTTCAAAATTAAGGCTAAGTTTGAAGACACCCATTATTTCATAAATCAGATTCAACTGACATATAAATTATATTCAATAAACTGATATATTGCATTTTCTTAATACAATTTTAAGATTACTGCTTAATTTAGACTGGTTCTATTGTTCGTTTTGCTATTTTAGAATTAATATCACAAAGTATTTAGATGGTTCAAGGCCCGTTGCGTATTTTTAATTACCTTTGTATTCCTTGTATTCTTCTATTTCTTCGTTATATTGATATTAAGCTCGAAGTAAGACAAGTATTATATGGCAAGAAAATAAAAAAATAATTTTTTATCTACATTTTTAAATATTAAAAAACCGTGAAGTAATAAATAAACATTAAAATATCTATTGTATTTAATTAAATTGATCACATGTTTATTATATTTGTAGATATGAATACTGTAGTATCTGACAAGTAAATTGCATATTATTGTGAAATTTTTTAACTGTTTATTACCAATTTAAAATAACCTAAAATGCACATGAGAAACGAATTAATATGTAAAAATACTTCCTTTAAATATTTTTACATATTAATTCATTTCTCATGTGCATTTTAGGTTATTTAATATGAAAGCAATGCGTAACAAGAAACTATATTTAAGAAAAATATATATTTAGGGCAAATAGTTTTTAACTTGTATTTAATGCTTTCTATTTATGTCTTTATCCTAACAGTGAAGTGAACATTAAATGTTAAGTGTATTATAAGAAGAAGCATTTTTATATTATTGCTTTCGTTACCTGTTACTATTCTTACACATTATTAGAAATCGGTATGACATGATATGATTTAATAACGTTGCAATATTAATGTATATAATCGAACTTTTACACAGATATTTTAAAGAGATTTAACTCACTTATTGTAAGGGAGTAATAATTTTTTCACTTAAAAAGAATGCAAAGAAAATATTCGATTCGGAATGGAAAAATTTACCACCTACACATATTAAGGTAATTCTTGTTTCAGCTTATACTTTATCAGTGTAAATAGCTTAGTTATTTAATATTAATACATGTCATGCTATATTATGGTTTACTTTTAAAATTATCCACAATATAAAAATATTAAATACAACGAAACCTAGGTCATGGTAAAGAATTTAAAGAAGTTGAAATAATACTACATCACGTAGTTTCATTTAATTGTGAGTAATGAATTTCTGCAAAATTAATGCCAAATATAATCAATATTTTAAAATTATTTTAAGTAGGTAAAAATAATGTTCTGTTTTAGCTTTGAATTTTATGCCTTATAACAAGTTATCTCATGGAAATATTTAAAGGAACGAAAAAAAAGTAAAATAACATATTTTTTTCTATTTAGCACCATTCATCTATACCAGCATACGTATTTAAAACAAAAGAATTTTAACTGAATTTTGTTTACTTTTTCAATTTTTTTAATATTGGTAATGTTAGAAATTTTGTCACAAAAAGTTTATTTTATTATTTTTCTCACTAATTTATTATCATGGCTTAAAGGAAATCTTAATTAATATATTTAACTGACAATTTCTAATCTCAACATTCCCCAAGTGTCGAAAGCTGTAACTGTAATTTAAAATGATTACAACTGCAATGATGTGGTTCAAATAATACGAGTTTCCAAGCTTGTAATTTTTCGCAATTTTAAAATATACTCGAGAGTATACAAAGAGGAAGGTTTCGAAAGAATAAAAATAAAGAATGATGACTTTTATTGTAAGCAGTGACTTAAGAAACCGCACTTCCACTTCTTCTGAGATAAGAACCATGCTTCAAGAAGTTCCACAAGTGACAGCAGAACTACTAATAAAAGAAATGCGGATAGAATAGAAGCGTATTTGTCCGCCAGAGAACTTTTTTTCACGTCAAATCATCGAGTAACTCGATCCAATTTCACTCGTTTGCACCGAAACTGGTATTATGATGCTTGGGCAAGGGTGTTCTTTCCTGATGAGTCCATATTCTATTTTAAATAAATTCATGGAAAGTTTACAGTATGGAGATGTCTCAGAGAATAATATGGTTAGTGTAACAATGTTGGAAGAAAACCTTACGGTGAAGGGTCATCAATGGTGTGGAGCGATATTATCTTAGGAGCACGTACAGAGCTACTCATCCTGGAAAACGTGTTCCTGACTGCAGAAAGATATATAACGGAGATTTTAAATCAGATTTAGCATACATTAAAAATAATTTTCTTTAATGCATGATAATCCTCAACTTCACATTGCAACGGTTATTTCGGAGTGACTTGCTGAGGTCGGAACTGCAGTTTTGGGATAGCCAGCACGCTCACCAGACCTTAATTAGATAGAACATGATTAGGATAAATTAGAAAAATAAATTATAAAAAGATATCCGGCATCACTTAACTTGTAGGACCTTAAAAATGCTTTGATGGAAGAATATAACCTAATATCACATGGTTTCATTGACGATTTTATAAAAAGTGTGCTCATATGAAGGCAGGAAGTTTTTACAATAAAAAACATAACGCTGAATAATGACTGTGCCAACCATTAAACACATTTAATCTTTACAATCAATAATATTCAGTTTTTGCTTTGATGGGTCCAAACTTATTAAAATAAAGATATTGATATCACAGCCACTAATTTGATTTTTTTTCGTTAAGTGTAAGTTCATTCATATTTAAAATTGTTAATTTAATTAATTTATTCAATTCAATAATTTTATAAGCTAATACGACACACATAAATATGTTTTTATATAAATTTATCCCTTCTTTGCATTCCTCTAAATGTATCCATGACTGTAGTATTAAAGAGTTACAAAGTTTTTATAAAAAGTTGTTGTGCAAGAATTTGACAAATATAAAATCGATTGCCCTAATTTTTTCATTATTTTTTATGAAATTAAAGACTAAATAGTAATCGCACCCAGAGGTCCATGTAGAGAGGAAAGAATCTAATACAACGGGGCGTGACTGCATCCCGAGTGTCTTGTACTCGCGACACATCATGTTTAATTACTCAAGTGCCATACAGCTATAGGGAAACACAAATTTTGCCATTACGGGGGATAGTCATCATCAAATAAAAACACAAGTCCATTTTGCGACGAATAAAGTGAGCCTAAACAAAATTTATTTAAGGGTTTCCTTGACCAACTTCTGTAATCAAAAAAGACACTCTGGTTCTGATAAAAGTACCACAATATGGTATTTTTATCAGAACCATAAATGTGTGCAAAATTTAAATACTAACGACTAAGGGGAAGTGGAGAAAAGGCGATTACAAAATTTTATTGTTGGTTCCACAGTCGTGAAACTAAATAAGATCATTTAGTAAATTGAATGTGAACTCAGTGAATACTACAACAATCTCTATCCTACCACTTACTTTCCCAGCAAACGTACTCATAAACTTAAGGTTTCCTAAGTGGTGGAATAATGAAATATGAAGTATTTCTTTTAAAGTAGTAATTTAATTTATTCTTTATTATTCTTTTAACAAAATTAATTTCATTATATTAATCCAAAACGTAACTATGAGTTCTATTTACCCACATGTTGTGAATTAAGTTTTTTTTACTCCGTTATTAACAGACGACCGCTTCCCTGATTTATACTACTTGTAAAGGCATATCGCCGCTTCGCTCAACACTCAAACCGACCTCTTTTCAAGCGAATGCCTCTAAAGACTTTCCCTTTGTTCCGATGATTCCTTTGTGAGCAATATTCAAATGAATCGTAGGCTTCTGTATGGAAAAATGTGTGAAATCAACGATTGAGTTTGAGCTTTGGGCTCTGTGAGCGTATAAACGGTGACTTTGCGAAGATTGTCTCAGATTTTATCGAGAGGGTTGACTTTTACGACACAGATTCTTTTTGACACAAATTTATTTGTATTCGATGTAAGGGACGTCACGCCAATTTTTTTTTTTATTGGAAATATTTAAAAAATATGGAATTATACACAATATTGATTGAACAAATAGTTAAAGGGAGGAAATTAATCGAGTAATATACTATAACGGATTGTTTTTTCCCGTATTATTTAAAGAACAAGTAAATTATTATAGGGCAAGCTAAGGAACCCTTAATAGTTATAAATTTTCATTTCGGTCCATTTGCAAAAAGGGTGTGTGGTCGTCCTTACCTTAAAAACTTTATTTGTTTAGGGGTTAATGTTCTGAGTAATATCAAGAAAGGAGAGAGAAAGGGGTGGGGAAATAAAAATCTGTTAAGCACGTGTAATGTTTATCCTACCCTTTTAAACAAAAAAACCCTGCAATTTAGAATTACAGCTTTAGTTTTCCGGCAAATTCCTTCAGTTTCTCCCAGTAACTGTTATTTTTTTAAACGTATAATGTAGCATTTACGGAGATAGAATAAGGGGTGGAGCTTTATTTTTGGACATTTTAAATACTATTTCCAGAATTCTATAAAACAAAATCTTGAAAATATAGTTGTGGAGTTCATATAATATCTTTTTTTTTTCATTTATATTCTACACGAAACGAATTTGAAAAAAAGTAAAGTAATTATTTACCGCTTATAAAATATATGTGTTTGAGATTCCTTTATCGTGTTATGTGTGAGTTATTATGCTTTTTCATTATAACAAGTTTTACGTTTCTGAGTTGAATGAATTCTGAGAACATTTTTTGAACCTTTCTTGAATCTTCACATATTGCTCTTCAACATATATCCCAGAAGATAAAAGATATTTAAAAAAAATATTAAATTCTTTATTTTATTTTTTAAATATTTCTATATGAATATTTCTGAGTGTTAACTTTAGAGTTATATACTGGTTATTTTGTTTATTACCAGGTCAAATTACAAGTTTCCACGTGGAATAATACCTGAAAAAAAAATTGCTGTGACAGATGTATATTATGATCTTATAAGATTTCCGCTTTTATCCTATGCGGTACGAAACCACAAAAAGAAAACGATTTACTTATAAAGTGTAAAAAAGAAAATTTTAAGGCGGGGGGTAAAAACAAAGTACTCGAATTTTTATTAAAATTCATATGTAATATGCGATATAATTTGAAAAGGCTAATAATAAAAGTATCAAAAATATTTCTCTTCAAAATAAATATATAAAAATATTTTCCCCCTTATATTTGAAATTACTAAACTAGAAATTAGGAAAAAAGGCTTCTAGAATCCTAGGTCTTGTCATTCTTGAAATACGCGTCATGTTATAAAGCAGTTGAAGATATGGTAAGTAATATCCTTAAGTTGTGAAAAATTTACAAATGCATATAATTTAATATAAATACAAAGTACCAATAAATGTTTATAAATAACTAACTGTATATGAAATTCAGGTAGCGCGAGTTTTACTAATGCTTGGCAGGTTTTTGAAGAATGGATCCAGATCGAATCTAAAAGAAATAAACCCACGCTCTTTGCTTTCAAAATTTATATATGTGTTTCCTCTCTAAAATTTAAAAAGAGCAACATATCTTTTTATATATTAATTAACTATTCAGTAGTAAATTAAGACGCGTAGTTTAAGATTTTACCATAAAATATATCAATATTGAAATAACATTATGAGAACTTTTGAAACTAAGAAAAATTTTAATGCTAAAAAAGTGCATAATTGCAACACTTAGTCACTTCTTCTTTAACTTACTTGAGTGGTTTATTTAATTTAAATTAAAGCTAATTAATATTTACTTCAATTTATGCAACTCCATTTGTACCTCATCTAACGTCCTATTAACTTATTTGCTTTCCTACAATCTTAGAATGTTTCAAAATTATAATGTACTCGTCTGTATATCAAGCTTCTTTGATCAACGAGATTACTAACGGTTAACAGACCATGTTTTAAAACATGTACTGACATTATTATAAAATATATACAAATTGTATTTTTAACTTCACTGTACTAAATTTATAAAGTATACTTATAAATATACGTATATCCAATTTAACCACTTAAGTACAGATCACGCTGGAGCGAAATATGCACTGGAACTCTTCCACGGCGCCGTAATCACGTCGGGCCTCCCGTTTAAAATATTATTTATTATTGATTTTGTGAATAAAATGGCACTCTATTCCAAAAGAAAATATTGATAAAGAATGCAAAACGATGTTAGTAATGTAATAAGGATTTATTGGATAATTTTTTGTTGACTTAACTTTTTGTGACTAAACACTTTTTGTGAATGAACACTTTTTGTGACTAAACACTTTTTGTGACTAAACACTTTTTGTGAATAAACACTTTTTGTGACTAAAAACTTTTTGTGAATAAACAAATAAATATTCAAACACCCTGCGTGAATTTGATCCCGCAGTCCTAATTAAGGCCATAGTCACTGCGGCAATGGGCGGTAAAATGTAATGCCAAAGTGTATAGTGTGCTCTTAATATTGTTGAATATTAAAGTGAAATTTTTTTTTAGTATTATATTTGTTTTTAATAAATATATCAAACATGAAATATAATGGTCAGATCATAGAATAAATCAAAACGTTACGTCGTTTTTTTCACCATCTTCCTCCAGAATGAGTACGTACAAATATTTTTATAGTCCTCTATTATAATAAACTTTCTACCTCGTTTGAGCGTCACGCAATAAAATACCTTCGATGTCGAATTGTAATTAATTTATTGCAGCCATCACGCTGTAACGTACTGTATAATAAATTATGTGTACGGAAGAGCATATTTGGATATAAACTTCGTACAAGTCGGAATTACCAATATTTTCCCGATATATTTTAAATTTCGCAGTAAATTTTAGATTTCACAATTGATATTAGTTAAATAACCATGTAACATTATTAATTATGACAATTTATTAAGTTAATACGGTGACTATAATATATCGTTTATTAATGTTAGGTATGAAATACAATGAGTTTTGTGAATCGTCCCCAACGTATTGAATATATATTTGTATTTACCGAAGTTCATATAAACTTCATCTAAATTCAGCTTCGTCCATTGACTTGTTTACCATAAAAATAAACGATAGTTTCACCTCAGTAGCATCCTCTATTTGCCACATTACATGTTTGAGGAAAAGTCAGAGATAAACGGTGGTGGTAATTCCAAGCGAGCGACAAATAACATCGCCTCTATTTCATTTCATTACATTCTTTCCGTTCACAAAGTCTCTGCATCGCTACAAATACTTCTATTTCTATATATTGCGATAATGACGAGTACAAAATTTGACTTTTTGAAACCAGTAGTACACAAAATTTAATATCGTCACATACTGTGTTAAATAAAGGTGTTATGAGAAATGAAATGAATTGAAATTGAATAATTTAAATAAAATTTCAAAAAATAAGTAAATTGTATTAATTTTCATGAAAGTGTTGTACTATACGGTATGAAGTAATATTTTAACCATTTTATGCTATGTATTTCTATGCTATAAGCTGTGAAATCATTTAATTTTTTGTCTTTTTCTTGTGAAATTCGAGTCTAAACGGCCTTCTCCCTCAGAAGTCCACAGAGAAAGGAAAGCTCCTATAAAAACGGGATGTGCTCGCATTCCAACGGTGTTACGCTCATAATACATCATGTTTAGCCACTTTTGTTACATACAGCCTTTGTAACCTTTAACCGTATGGTCATTCTCTAACCAGAGCTAAACTGTTCTTCGAGACAAATTAATTTAGCCCAAATACTACATTTCTGTTACAAATTCTTTAGGAATTTCTTAGATTAGCTTCTGTCATCATCAGATGATCAGTTTCATATCTATGTCTCATACTATAATGTTGTATTTTCATAGGAACGGAACATGTGTACATAATTTCAATACAATAGGTTAAAGAAAAACAGCTGTGGAACAGGAAAATTCTTTTAAAAAACTAAATGTGACCTTCGTAAACATGAGAACAATCTGCATTGGGTCACTTACCATCCTGACAAATGTACTTGTAAAATGTCTAAGCATGGAATGAGTTTAAGGAAGTATTAAATTTTGAATCAGGGATAAGAAACTTTTCATTTAAGTGATTTCACATACAGGTAAACTTTCATGTATGAAATAATTTTAGTTTCAATAATGTCGATTTCAACAAAATTATTTTTCAGGTAGCAAATAAGTACTAACCTTTATTTATATTTGCAGTAAACCTTGAGCCCTTTTATAAATTAGTATTAGAATTGAAATTGTTTTTTCAAATAAAGTAAGTAGATTCTTATTTTATTTTCCGCTTTAATATCATTGTGAAAATCCAAAACGTAACTATTTCTTATATACATATATTATATATTTCCTTACGATGCACATTTATATATCAAACCACATGATTACGTTCAATTTCAATTTATTTATTCCGCTATAAATAGAAGGGTGCTACCTTCGGTTGCGCTATTTATACATGCACGGCGCCGCTTCATCCAACTCTCAAACCGAACTCTTTTCAAGTGAATGCCTCTGAAGACCTCCTCTTTGTTCCAGCAAAATCTTTGTGAGCAATTTTCAAATGGATCGTAGGCTTCGACATGGAAAAATGTGTCAAATCGACGATCAGTTTAACCTTTTGGCCTTGCTGTCATCTGCGTGTCTTCGTGAAGATTGTGAGATTTTATCGAGCGTGTATACATTTATGACACAGTTTCTTTTCATACACCTTTACTTGTTTTCAATATAAAGGATTGTTTCTTTTTGATTGAAAATATTGATTTCAAACACTTAAAAGGTATGAAAACATATCATGCAATATACTTTACCGAGTCTAAATTTATTACAATTGATTTTCTTTTTACTAAACAATTAAAAAAAAAATGTTAAATATAGGTAAGAAATTCTTGACACATTAACATTCTCATTTTACCTTATACAAAAAAAAGGTAGGTGGCTGCCATCCTCCTGAGATATTTCTTTATGGGTCAACATTGCGAATAAAATAAAAATCTGCCAAGGACCAATTCAAATAGCATTACTAGGGTTTCATATAAACGAAGGCATAAACATAATTTTAAGGGTGTATATTATTATTAATAAACTATTTTCAAATAATTATATAACTTTTCACCATATATATTACTTATACGCCTAGTAAATTTTTCAGAGGTGAACAAATATGAAATTTAAAATCATTATTGTAGTTTTCGCTATATTTTTGGTGGGCTTTCACAACGCTGTTTCCATAAGTAAACGGCATTGCATATCCAAACAGTGTGGTCAGAAGCTCATATTTTGGTGGACAATTCCGAACATATCTCCAAAACCATCATATATGAAATTCTAGAAAAACATTTTTGAATTATAACGATTTGCTTTTAAATTATAGACGATAGTGAAAATTAAAAAGAGTAAACGATTTATTTCCCCCTCATAAAATTCCATATGAACATTTTTCAACGTTAACTATAGAGATATGTATGGGATATTAGGTTCTATAAATATACGAAATTTAGGTTTCTACGTCAACCGGCTTGAAAAAAAAATTTTAAACCCGTTCACAATCTTCATATATTGCTCTTTAAATAAACACCCCACAGGATCAAGTTTTATAAAAAAATATTGGGTAATTTATTCCCCCCGCCCCGCTCAGATACAGATTTCCGTTTTATAGTTTTGGAGTATGAAACCATGAAAAATATATTATTATATTTATAAAACCATATAAAAGGAAATTAGGTCCACATAAATAGATAAATAGTAACACAGTGTAGACGGAAAATTAGGTACAAATGAAAAATGAAATATTTACAAAATATTTGTTGCTTCAGTATGTTGTAAGAAATGGAAGAGTCCCTTCAAAGTTTTGCGGCGCCTTCTTCAAATCTGGCCCACTTCAATAACGTGATAAACCGTGACCCTTTGTGTCGTATTTCTTCTCTCTATAAACCCCTACATTACATCAACTGCGGCGTCCCCTGAGAATGAGAAGAAACTACGAATCGGTCATCACACACACCGGTGAATTGGCTGTGGCGTCTTACCTTCCCCTTTTATGATTGTCCAACACGATTTGTGTGGTTATTCTGAATGTCAAGAGCGAAAACGGAAAATTGGGATCGTATTTCCACATTTTTCCGATAGATTTATTCAATAGAGCAGAACGTGTCTCTAGTTATAGGGACGGATAAAGAATTTTTCAGTCCTTGTGTGCATGAAAGTGACTTTGTTTTGTTTTGGAAGTTTTTGGTAGATTTTCGAGAAAAATATATATGTAATAACAACAGAATTATGATTATAATTAAGTTTTCTGTACGGTATAATTAAAGGCATTAATAAGATCTGTATACTTGCTCTACAAAAAGAGTATATTTGTTTCTATGGTAAATTGACTATATTATGCAATTTTAAAATTTATTATAATAGTCTTAAAAAAACCAATAACAATATTAAAAAAAAATATTAGTTAATATTTTGGTGAATATTTTGTAGTTTAGTCTATTAATAAAAATAACTCCACAGTAAAGGTTTGAACTATTTATGAAACACCGTTTTAATTACAATTTCATGCAACCTGGACTGAGAATTAAGGCGATGGTTATTAATGGTAATGTAAAAATTTTAAATCCTACGAAAGAGCCTGGTCTTTGGTTCTTCTTCACTGCTTTCGTACCATATAAGACCCAGAAGATTGTTTCGCCATTCTATTAACCAATTTTCATTAAACTAATTAAAGAAAGCGATATTTACGCATTAATAGTAAAGTTGTAAAATGGTACATAATGACATTTAATGATTACATTTTGATACAGCAAATGTCAGACTATAAAGGTGCCACCTAACGGTTTTACTTTTTTTAACGCTCTGAACTTCTGATTTTACTCCTTATAACACTTCATACTGGGCGCTAAATGTGAAAATCGATTCTTAAGGAGTAAACCTCAAAAATATTTTCTAATAATTTAAATGAAGTAACCCTTAGGGTAACTCGTCGTCATACGTTGCCCCTATGATCGAGTAATAGTAATAGTTATTTTCTTTTATAATAAACAAAAATAGAAATATTCACCAGTTGACAGTATATCGGCACAAAAAACGTTTATTCTATATTATTTTGTTACACGAATTGACTGTTTTATAAAATACTTGTCTTATCTTTGTATATTTCTTTTCAGTTTTGTAACCAAATGAAATGAAATTGTCATCATTGAAACGAAATTTATTATAGACACACACACATATATGTATATATATATATATATATATATATATATATATATATATATATAGTACAAAAAATATAAAATTAACAAAAATAATAATTCGATATAAGATAAGCTACTTCTTCGCGGTAAGAATCTGATATTTAACGGCAGTTTACAGATAGAGGCAAATGTTTGTATATACCGTCGATTACTGATGCAGACCTATTGTTCGGTAAGAATGAGTACGTGTATTGACGATTTTTATTTTATAGAAACGAGTGGTTAGTCTAAAAGATACATATTTTACCGTCCTGACCGAGAAAAAATAGGAAATTTGCTTGAACTGAAAAAACCTACGTTTCAAAGTTATTCCGTCACTCAAAATGAATTTAAATAAGAAAATGTGTTAAAATATTGAAATGGGTTGTTGGAAAAAGATATTTATTTACATATATAAATATATGTATATTGAACATACATAAATGCATACATGTATGCATAAAACTTCCACCGACGGCAAACAGCAATTTCGAATGAATTGTCTACAAACATGGCCGCAAGATAGCTCTTAGGTGGATATTACTTGCTAATTAAAATAATAAAAATCGGATAAAGGCAAATATCTGATTTTAATTGCCAAGTCTCAAAAAAATTTCTAGTTTTTTCTGCTTCTTAAGTATACTAAATAATATTCGCATTCAATAAAGTTTCAATTACAAAATTGATTGCCGCTGCTCGAAGCTAGCTGTAATTAGTAGCACACAAATAGTCCGCCGATTTTTTCTAAAACGATATACGGAAGCCAAGGTCTCAAGCAACTTGCAAGTCCTTTCTATGGAAATCAGTCCTTCTATTCTACCATCACAAAACGTTGCTTTATTGAGACAAACTTGACAATAAAATTTAATGTTTTTTAAAAATGTGATATATTTCGGTTAGAGACTTGAGAAAAAATTATGTAAACAAAATATTATCTTAAAAGTTTGCAATACGTTAAAAATTTGTTGCCAATATTATATATCTGAATGACGCCGCTAATATATTATCAAATTTTCCGTTCGCTAACACTCGACAGGATAAAACTAACGCTGACAAACCGTTTTGCCTCGATGCCAATCGAGAGTGATGGTTTAGATTGGCTCCATGTGGAAGACTGTTGAATAGAATAAATGAAGCGGTAGGTTACAACACATCCATAATTTACCAATAGCTTAATGTTTATTCACAAATAAATGAAACTACGGGATGTAGAGATGAAACTACGTTACTAAATGCAGTATAGATCAACAAATTGCCCTCCTGAAGATGTTGTCATACAACGAAACTTAGATCGTGGTTAAGAATTTAAATAAGGTAGAAATAATACTACATTAAGTAGTTTTATTAAGTTGTCCATAAAAATTAATTAATAATAATGTAGATATTTTATTTTTCTATCATGACCTCGTAGTTTCTTCAGTTTTAGATCTGCCAGTATGATATTTTGCAAATGTACTCCAAAAAAAAATCTCAATTAATATACAGGAAAACTACAGTACATTTTTCCTAAAAATATTCTATTAAATATAGTAATTTCGACATAACAATACAAAATTACTTTAAAATAAATAAATGTATCCCTTAGTCATGGTAACAATATAAGTTAGGGTTACCCATATATTGCAGATAGCAGGAAATGCTTATAGGACGCATAGAAACCGTTGACAACGGAAACCGATTAAGAAAACCACTAAGTGGTTCGGTAGCTGTCGCTATTGACGTTTTGCATGGCACGGAACTGCAGTTGACCGATTTCGCAGGTAAATTTGATGATGTTAGATTTAAACATTAAGATATAAGGTAAATTTTTTTAACCTATCTCTTAAATTTTAACGAATAAGGTAATATATTTTAACCTATCTCTTTGAGTGACGGTGAAGTACTAATATTTCAGGCTTATTATTAAGGATACTCTTCTTTTCTTAGTCATTATACTCTTAGCAGAGCGGTCGCGGTAGTCGTTTGAAGTGTGTTACAGATGAGTAACGCGCCACAAGATATGACACCATTCTTCTCTGGCAACCGCTTTTCAGGTGCATTCACGTAGGGGACATCTATGGCTAACTAAACTTGATCTGGCTAGCTCATCTGTACTCACTCTGTCACCTGGTATCGTGCCTTACACTTTGTCCTGCACCCACCAGTTATTCAATACTTTCGTCGTTATGCTGCAACCATATCTGCAAAATTACGTAATGCAAATTCGTACGATATATATTATGAAGCTGAGTTTATAAAGTATGTACCGTAATATGTACATACTTATTAGTATAGAACGTATAAGTAAATACAGAGTACGTATTAGTATAGAACTCATTTCGCTATACTCTGAGCATTCTTCCTCAGCACTACATATCCAGGGAGTCTATTTATTTTCTCGTATTTTGATGGAGTGTCCACGTCTTTGCAGCTCATAAGACAATGGGAAATGTGAATGCTCGAACAAGTCGGTTTTAAAAATGTTGAAACAGTTCTTCCTTAGTTCGTCTACAGTAGCCCTAGTAAAAGTCATACGCTATTTAATTTTGCAAATGTAACCGTCAATATTAGAAATTAATGCCCTCCAGTAATTACGATTGGGTATATAGTTAATGATAATTATAAATAGCAACTTACTTGTGAAATTACTATTATTTTCTTATCTACATTATATATATATATGTATATATATATATATATATATATATATATATGTACTATATTTTTTTCTGGAAATTGCTCTAATCTACGTTATTGTAAGACTACTATGATGTGGCACTGTGAAAAGTTCAAGTTAAGAACATAAGCAATGCGAGTTGTTAATGAGTGAAATAATAATAAAGGATTTATGCATTTATATAGACAAATAAGAATATAGAGTATATGGAAACGCGGAAATAAACGAGGTGTTTAGCATGCGGCAAGCAGTTAACTTCAGCCGTATCTCTCGGGAGCACTCGAGAGACATATAAGTGCTGAAAGGCGCTGAAATGTAAGACAACGAGGACAATGTGAATAAGAAAACGAAGCAATACTGTGAATTTAAATACGGATATTGCCATTTTTTGTATACTGTTCACAAAATGTATTATGGTTCAGAAACTTTGAAAGAATAGTAAAACCATCATTATTCACCAAAAATTCTTTGAAATAGAAACTTCAAATTCGACATAATAGTTGATCACATTAACCCACATTTTAACTTGAAGTAATTTGGGGAGTAATCACCTGATAATTACCTGCCCTAAATTATTACCCTAAATTAGTAAGTAGTAATTAGTATTATCAGGTGATTACTACAGGTGATTCTCTTCATAAAACTAAATTAAAAATGTTAAGAAATCTAGGGAATAATACCAATCAACCATTACCAATCATTCCTGAAAACATTACTGTCAAATTTGTAATTTCGATGGAAAAAAATTTTCTTTTCTTTTACCCAAATATGTTTCTTGTATTCTCATATATTTAACAAACTTGGTACAATGATTTTGAACGTATGCTTTTGTTTTTATGTGTAATGACTTACGAGTGATTTATTTCTGTAAAAATCGTTTTTTTTATTTTCAGTTTGATACTTACATCTCATGTATTATTTTTTCTGTTTGGGTTTGATTATATTTGTTAACTTTTTTTTGTGGAAATACTTGGAAGTCATTTTACTGACGACGAATATTTGGATATGATACTGGCGTACGGCGAATTTAACCGATCTATTCGATTAAGCATTTCAACTTCAAAATTTTCCAAACTATTTGTGAGAAACATTCAGTTTAGAATTTATTTTTGTAGCTCCAAAGAAAAAAAGTCCATTTCCTAACAATCAAACCATCGACCTTTAAATTCTACTTGCCGAGGAGTTTGCCTACCAATATCTAGCATCAACATTAGATCGTCTGAAATACTTACAAACATAACAGTTTATGGGTGTTAAATACGGACAGCGACGCAATCAATTGGATCGTGTTTTCATTTGAGCCCAGATGTGTCTAACATTTATTTCTTTTAATTTTTGCATTTATATTTGTATAATTTTTGCGTTATTTACGGCAGTTAATTTGTTGTATATTTATTTTTTGAATCAATTTTTCTATAAATTATGACGCCAAATAATAGTAATCCTTCAAACGCTGTCGTCCTTCAAATGATGTCTGCGCAATATCAGAATGCGCGTTGTAAATGATACACTTAATTATTGTTATTTTCGACTAGACTAAAATATTTCACCTGGTTCCTCAAATGTTTCACTCAGATTACATTCAGTTTGATGCAGGGACGACTGTATGAATAATATAAAGATTCTTTGATATATGTATGTATATATATATATATATATATATATATATATATATATATATATATATATATGAATATGAGTGTGTATTAATTTTAATGCAGGAAAAATATGTAATAGTATTTTTTCGAAAAATTTGATTGTAAGTCGAACGGCAGTTATCATTTGAAAGAGATAATTTCAGAAAAATTAAAAATCCTTTTTTAAGAGTTTTAAGTATTATGTATATTTTTCAAGGTATTTTTGATCACATAATAACTAAAATTTACAAAAGTATATTTTAATGACTCTTGTAACTAAACCATCCAAACGTTGTACAGCACCACGTATAAAATTTCCAAATTATTTGCGCCAATTTAAATTTCTCACCCTTAAATTCCCAAGAACTACTATGTTTTAGTACTTGGTATTGAAAATTTATATCCCATGCTATATGCGAAATTTTAAATTTTTTCCCGAGAAAAATAATTTTGTTACAGATGAGTAAAGCGCCACAAGATTTTCTAGAAGCCCATTCTACGTAAATTTCTATACGTGCAGATTAATATGTTTTCTTATTAAATTAAATTTCAATTTACGTATCAAGCGGTTTCTCTAAAATTAATTGTTTTAAACAGACAGACGAGTGATATGATAACAGTTTGGTTTTTCCTTTTGAGGTATAGAAAAATAAGAATAGCGAAAATCACAAGGTCAGTAGAATCGAACTGGAAAAATATAAAAAAAGAATGAAGATTCCAATTTTGAGACATTCATCATATTTTCACGGTTACGAAATTTTTATTAGCCAACATATTTACATGGTATAAAGTTAAATTTTAGTATTTGAAAATTATTAATTAGCATATAAAAGTACCTGAGTGTGGATGGAACCCTCGCAATGCTTGTTCTACTCTTACTTCATAGGTTTTGTATTGTACATTTGTCAATTTAATATTGCATAACGATTTAATCAGTTGTTATTTTAACTTAAAATATCATAAAAACGCCAATGCATCATTGATTATTATATTTTAGATTTCTGTTCTTAAAAATTAAAAAAAAAATTAAACCTTTATAGATGTCCCCAGAAATGAGTTGAGGCTTTACAGCGATGTAAAAATTTCAAGTTTTTAGTTCACACAACAGAGGATTATGACTCTGTAAAGCTTATTTTTTGCAACTTGCACGTCATCAAAATTCTTAGGGTACTTCCGGTCAACTTACAACCTTGAAAATCAGCATAATAGAAAGTCTTATAGCAGAAGTAAAGGGACAAATCCAAAAATAAAATATGTTTAATTCTACGTGCCCTTGTATATTTTGGAACGAAATTCTTTTTCGCGGTTTAGAGTAGAGCGAATTGGAAGAATCGTCACATAAGGAAAAAGCATTATGCCCCTTCCAGGCGACTTTTCCCTTTCTCTTTCTCTGTCTCTTTCTATTATTATATACGGTTGTATGCATGTGGACGTGTTCGGGCGAGTATCAGTTGCGATTATTCATTCGAGCAGTAAAAATTGTGCGCCGTGAGCTGTGTAATCTTAATTCTAAACACGTGTAAATATTATTTAAACTTATTTATATTGATGTTTACAACAGTAAAAATGCCCAGTAAAAATCATCTTGTAATGACATTTGTCTCTCATGTGAAACATAGATAATATTGATGTCAAATGTCAAGATATTTTTTTCTACCGGCTTTTTCTATTCTAAGTCAAACATCAGCCAAATAGTTTCCAATTCGGCATGTATTTATTTGCAATATAAATTATAAATTATTGCTTTATCTATTATTGAATATTTAAAATTGATAAATTTTTGAAACGAAGTTCTTTTTCATTATTACTTTATCATTCATTTAATAGTAAAAATTAATAAATTGCAATAAATTGTCAGTATATCAATTTATTTTTATTGTTTAATTAAACTTTATTTAGATTGTTTGATGAAATAAAAAAAAATAAATTTTTAGAATAATACAATTTCATATTAAAATTAATTTTAAATTTAATTCAATTAAAAATTAAAATACTTGTATTTTAAAATTGAATATAATATCAATTTTATATTTATACTTAATTATTTTTATTTTAATTATTTAAAAAATAAATTAAATTGAAGGATGATTTCAACATTGAATTTATTTATTCTAATGATATGATGTTTCCTCATTTTATAACTTTAAAATTCATTTAATAAATCAAACAATTTTAAAGTTAATATTAAGTTTAAATTTAATTATCTTAAAAATTAAAATTTCTTTCACATTTTTTTAAGGTTAGTTATTCTATTTTATTAAATTCTTATAGGTCCATACAAATGACGGACCCCATTTGAAATAACAAATGATTAATTTAAAGTGTCTAAACTAATTTAATTTTATTATAGGAACATCCAACCAACCGATACCTTGTTATAAAAAGAAAAAAGTTTTCGAAACAAATATATAATTTGGAAATGAGTTTTTAATGTTGCTGTTATGGTGTGAATTATATTCAGAGCTCTGTAATTAAATTATTGAATATTACATGTCCCTTAATGAAACTTAAATTTTAAGAACGAAAGAGTTTTAATAATGGGAAAGTGATTTCCAAATGAGAAAATAAATTCTTCTCTAAAGACTAATATTTTATTTACTACAAAAATGTAAGTTAAGGAAACTTAGTAAAAATATTTTTGAAAAAAATTTAGCACTTTTAAAAATGTTAATTTGAAAAAAAGGAGTGAAAAATGTGACTTTCGCAACAACGTCATGTTTATTTTTATATAATGATGGTCTCTTCTAATAATGTTGTGATCACATTATGTATACACTAAAAGCCTCAAATAATATTTTACAGCAATAAGCCAAATTCAAGTTCTTTAAACCGATTTTTTAACGCTTAATTTTACTGAGATTGTTAACGAACCCTTTATCAGACAATTCCGTAGACATTTCATTAAAGAACACAATAAATTTTTTTAACGAAGTACATTTAAAACAACGATACATAATCAAAATCAGTATCACACTTTATCACACAAGATCCGAGATGCTTCTATAAAATGAGATTGACCAATTAAGTCTTACAGAAACTCGTATTAAATGCACATCTTGACGAAAAATAGTTTTATAATTTGTAAAACTGTTTTTTGTTTTGCAGATATTTACATTAATTTTTAAATTTAATAAATATGTGCATGTAATGTCTATCTCTGCACTCATCGTTATGAAAGATTCCCCGTTATTATGTAACGCATCGGAATATCAAGGAAATAATTGATATTGCCTAAAATTATCACATAAGACATTTATGAAACAGGCCGATCAAAAAATTTCTGGAAATGTTTAAGGAACTCTTATGGAACAAAATAAAGAAATTTCCTTCTGCTGGATGTGAATATATTTAGGTTTATTTCATATAAATTATAAAGATGTTCTCTCTTCTTTCAATATTATTAGCAAAATTAAATAAAATCAAAATAAATATCATGAAAAGTAACAAATGTATTTGCGTTTCTGTAAGTAAATATAAATTCACTTACATTGCCATCAATCTTATGGCACACATGGCGCAGATATGCGGCATTTTCCTACATTCCATTCCGTGGCTGAAAGCTTCCGACAAGAAGACGACGTGACGTTGTAAAAGCTTTCCGCGTACGTTCAGGAACGTAGTTCACATTGGCTAAAAGTCAGACGGTCCACAATTTTCATTCAATGTTTCGCATTCTCCGCTTCTCTATACTCTCTGAGCAGCGAATTTGATTATTCCACCTAAAGGCATTATAGTTACATTTATCCCTCATGCCTAGTATGTTGGAATTTTAACAGACATTTCGGGTGTACCAAATAATATAAATCCCTTATTAAACTGTAATTTATCAAAGAGTTTGACGAAATATTGGTGTATGTAAAATTGTCTGGTCCATATATTTTATAGTGAGCTGAATGTTCAAATTAAAGTATTTCTGTTTTATGCATAACACTGAAATACTGAAACGGTTAAATCATTATCTCTTATGCTTTAATGGCGTAATTACAAATTGAATTCTACTCAAATATCCCTAAAGAAACTTTAGCGTACAAAGTAATAACTATGGTTTTTAAAATATTCCATCATAAATAAAGGAACTTCAATGCTTTGATAATTTCGTAGCAAATATCAGTTGCGAATGTAGAGAGCAAAATATCTGGTAGAAATAATAAATGGCTTTGACTAAAACCCTTACCTTTTATGCACCTCTGTATGGTAATTTTTTAAAATGGTATTGGTCCCATTTCTTGCATATAAAATTGTAAGATTTTTGTGTTTTAAGCATTTGATTTTAACATTTTTTTTTAATTTAATTCAGGAATTGAAAAAATTTTTCCCACTGATATAATTTTTGCTGTGGAATACATTTTACTTACGCGATTTTAATATATTATTTAAAATGGTCACGATAGAAACTTTGGTCTTTTTGGAAAATATATTGAACAAAAATTATGCAGCTTTAAATGTGATAATTATTTATATATTATACATACCTTTATAGATATTTTAAAAATTTCTATTTCGCAAAGATGAAAAAACAATCATTCAAATGGGACTTCAAGACTTTTATACTATAATATTCTCTTATATTTATTTTGGTTAAAAAGATAATAAATAATATGAAACGGAAAAAAAATCCAGGCAAAAATTTAACAATAAATTCGGGTGATGGTAGATCCCTTCAAAATTCAAGAGAATGGAAACTTTCTGTAAAAACCACAAAAGAAAATGTCACCAAATATATAATTTTTTTTATTAATTAGTGAGGTGACATAGAAAAATAATAAATAATTATTTATTATTTTTATATTAAATTACATAGGTATAATTTAATCTTATATATGGAAAAACGAAAGAAGGTTTCTTAAAAATATTAGGTTTTCTAACAAATTAAATATAAAATTTGTTATGGTGATAAAGATTAGTTAGTAAAATTTATTTTTTTAAATAAAATGACCGTCACAACTCACATGGATTTTGTTATTGAAATTTACAATAGTTGCTGTTACAGCAAGTTAAACAAATAAGTAAGAAAAGGGATATACAATCGCTCGGAACACTTATTAATAAACCTGGAAGATTAATACCATATCAAAATTAGGCTAAGTAAGATAGTCAACTATGGCTTTGCATACATTTTAATAAAAAGTCAAAAATTGTACGATTAAAAAGTTACCTTAATATTATTGTCTTCGGTAAAATCATTAACACTATAATTCCCAAAAAAAGTTCTTTCATAATAAATTTAGATATATCGATATTTTAAATCTTTAAAATTATAATATTCGGAAAATTAATAAGATGTTGAGGTACAATAACAGATGTCTTTATAATTATATTTAATCATACTTTTTTTAAAGTGAATTTAAAAGGTCCTATCTCTTTTTAAAAAAGGATAAAGTAGTGGACTATGAAGAATAATTTAACAAAATTAACAATTCAGTAAATTTTCATAATAAGAGAAAATTCGATTATTTTTTTTAAAGACAAACCAGTTGGATTAAATATTAAGGTAGTTATCAATATATATCGAAATTTTACGAAATTTTTGACCAAATTTAATTTTTTTTAGCATAATTATATACGAGTATTTTGCCTCAAATATAGTAAGTGTTTGCCAGCATAGTAGTTTTTATTTAGTTTCGACGTTATTTTGAACAAATGCTGAAAAAAATTCTACAAATTTCCACGTTTTCAAAATATTTGCGCAGAAAAGTTAGCAGACCTTTTAACATGGTATTGCACAGAAGCAGATTAATATTATAAATTTATAGAGTATACTTTTAGATTTAAAACATAGTTAAACATTTAGATACTTTGAATACAACACAAAACTACATGACTTGTAGCAATAAAGAATAAAATTAAATTTATCATCAAACCTTTAGGTTTCATTACGATTACATAATTTAATAAATTAATTTTTGTCATCATACATAAATCAACCTCCGGTGAGACGGTGCCGGTTGATAGTAAATAAATACCAGGAAGGGTTAATTGAAGAAGAACAATTATCAAGAAAAGGTAAACACACGATACTGAAGAGGTAAAAAATTATTTTACCAACTTAAAAACATGAAAAGTTGACTACATTTATAACCAATCAGGTTTTATTCTTAAGGTTGTATATTTCTTAAGGTTCCTATATAACTTGATTACGAGACTTATTAAAAAAAGAGAATTTTATAATAAATATCTTAAAAAGATTCAGAAACTCAAAAATTTTTCAATTTTTATAATATTTGAAATAATTTTAATGGGCTTCTTTATTTCTTTTCAAATTTGTTAGCGAATGAAAGTTAGTGACATATGGGTTAACTAAGATGGTAGCAATAATTTTTAAAACAAACTTATCTAATAAATCTATAAATGTTCGTAATACTGTTTTTAAAAACTATATTATAAACATAACTAGACTGAGTTTTTATCAGTAGAGATAAAGCAAAGTCTCTTTTAAAACAGTGGTTATAAATATTCAATAGCCAAATTTACCTATTTGTCTACCTGTCTGTAATTTACAGCTGTTTTTCTCGCAGACTCTTAGTGCTATAAAGTTAAAATTTGCCATGGGTACACATATTTATAATTCCAACTTAAAATATTTTAAAAATATTCAAAAAAAAGTTTTTTTTTAGTTTACGGATGATAATTGATTATCGACTTTTGGCAGGTACTTGAGACGTAAAAATTTATCATAAATCTGACTTAAATCGGTGGCAAAAATATTTTTTTATTCATAAATTTAAATTTATTATGTCCGTGAAATATATAGTAGGTCATATATTTACTTATTTAAGTAAGTTTGGTAAGAAATAATAATGTTTACGTCTGTAAAAGATATAGCAGCCAATATGTTAACATTGTAAAAACTAATATTTTAAAGAGTTCAAGGGAAATACTACGTATTCCCAAACATTTATTATGCCATAATATTGTTCTATTAGTACTTGAAGGGCTTCTTTTCTTTGAAAAAAAAATCGTAACTTACCCTTAGAAAGTACGAATATATATAATGTATTTTAGTACTTAGTACTCAGTCACCATAAATATTGAAAATCAATATGAAGGAATATTTCATAATAGACATACTGATAAATCATTAATTTGTATTTCTACGTGAAATTATAACGTACCAAAATGTGTTTTTTTTCGTTTTTCGCTATTTTTTGTATTTATAAAATACCTAATTATCCCGTCCAAGGCTCGTGTGCTAATTATGAATTTACGTGAATGGCCCTGAACAGGTAAAAATCGTGACAGGTGTGTCATCAAAATTTAATCATGAACCTACTAATCATACATTTTCAGAAAAGTTGTAAAATTTCTCAATATTTTTGTTTATTTACGGTTATATTTTTTGGTTGAAGGAAAAAAATGTTTCTGGAGAAAATACACAAAACTGTACTTTTTCATTTATTAGGTTATTTCATTAATTAACAAATTTTTTTCCCTGGAAAAATCTTTATTTGTCGAGGTAATAATGGTAATAACAAAAAGCAAGCAGAAACATAAGAATCAATATCAAAAGCAGATTTTTAACACATTGTCAATGAATATAACGATTTTCTCACAATTACGAACACATAACTTACACACCGTGACGTTTACGAAGAAATATTATAAAAAATGACGCTCGTAAAAATAAATTCCATTAGTAAAAGTCTGGTGTTGGTTTATATAAGAAATAATCGTGCGTTGTTTATTTATATTCACGCAACACACGGTGATTCTGTCGAATAAGTATTATTTCTTTCGGAAACGGATGTGTCTTTTTACAAACATCCGTTTTTTCGTATAATTAATAAGTCAGGCCTTGTTATTTATAAACAATCGCCCAGCGGTGTGGAATACTTGGGTGGTAATAATATAAGCTATACACAATGATTCTTATAAATAAATATTATTCAATAAATAGGGCATGTAAAAATAACTTCGGACGCTATTATAAATACGTCACTTTATTTTATACAACAAAAAAATTGCGCCCTTTTTGCTTAGAAAACAAAATCTCGGCTTTTGATGTATATCTGTAGTGTGGATGGGAATATGGGTTGGGAATATGGGATGGGTTGTTTTAAACAAGATATAGACTTTTACATATAAAATTTTAGGTAATGAAATTGTAAAAACGAATACATAATACAATGTAATTTTTATTACATTTTGTCATATTACAAGTTTTGTAATGTGCTTATCATCCCACTTTCTTTATATCTGCGTAAAAAACACTTTTTTATTTTTTTATTACCGAAACATGTTTTTATGCTATTGTAAAAATATCAATAATAATCTATAATTAATAATATATACAATTCGTCACATTTATTGGAAAACAAATGAAATTAACTTAGTACCGCAAAGAAGGTATATATATATATATATATATATATATATATATATATATATAATATATGAAAATCTCAATAAATAAAAAATTAAAAACATTTGCGTTACAGGTAACTTAACTTTTAATAAATTAAAAATTAAATGATAATTGTAAGCAGCACTTATAATAAAAAAAACCTTAGTGTGGGTCGTCTGTGTAGAAATATATATGCCCTAAAAGATATTTATCATACTCTTAACTATAACCATAATTTTACTACAATTCCGTAATTACTTCCACCCTAATTTGTCTAAATAATTTGTAAGCGAAATGCAGTACCGTTTGTGTACGTAAAAAAGTAAAAATATTTTCATCTACGCCCCTGTCTTCAAATAAATTTTGCCATATTGACTAAAATCTATCGGAAGAACGTGAAAATACCTTTCAAACAATCCATCTTCGCTCTTGACATCCGGAATGACCCAACCGCCCTTATCGGACAATCATAAAAGAGAAAGGTAAGATGCCGCAGCCAATCTGCTGGCGCATGTGATGACTGACGCATCGTTTCGCCCCCCTCCCATGAGAGGATCCAATAGAGGTAATGTGAGGGATGAGGTGAAGAAGATTCCATGACTTGAAGGGTTGCTCTATTGTATTATATAACTATTGAGTAGAATCATATTTATATAAGCACGTCGAAAATGTAATGGAACATTTAAAATGTATTTTCGTAAAATTATATGTAAATTTGTTCCGAATAATGTAAAAAATTGTACCTTGACCACTTGTTTCCTAAAATGTCATTCCGGATTCCGGAAATCCGGATTACACTTGTCGACTTGACTTTATAATTAAAATGCATGTCGGAAGTAGAATATGTTATGGGATATGTTCCAGGATGTTAAAGATCAACTTGAATTCTAATTGTTATTTCTAAATATTAAATGCAATAACAAAGAAATAAACACATAAATGTATATAAAGTAAGAACCGCTATATACAACTATGTGTATTTCTTTGTTTGGACGATTCAAGAAGAAAAGCAAATATTATAAATTTACATTCATAAGGGCCGTACTCAAATCGAATGTGTTAGTCAGTATATCATCAAGCAAAATATTTAATTTTTTGAAGTCAACATTTTTATTTATTATTCAATTATAATATATGATATAATTTAAAATCTTTTATTTCGGACACGACTACATTACAGGCCAAAAAAAGCTAAGTTATAAAAGCCAATAAAGTCAACGTGCATTAAATGCTAAAATCATCTCCACAAAGAGAGTGTTTTGACGACGGCTAGATCAAAAGTTGAAACTCGGTCGTTGCTTTATGGCATTTTTTCACGTTTAAAGCTACAATCCATTGAATACTTTTCACAAAGGACTTGTGGTAACAAAAAATCATTTTTATAGGCATTCATGTGAAAGGCGCCCAGTTTCGGGGTTGAATGGATCAGTCATCGCCGTACCTTCATAAATAGAGCAACTGAGTACATTGATATAGTGTGAATTAAAATAGTTATCGTAAGGAAATTTGTATCGTGTCGTTATGAATCGTGGCATGTTGAAAGACAAATACTAGATTTTTCTATATAAAAAGAAAATTACCACCGTGTTCTTTTCGTCATTCCTATGCTTACGTGGTTTTTCAATTGAATTAATTTGTATTAAAAAACACTTCTTTTCATTTTAAACGTTGTGCATAAGATTTTAATTTAATTTTATCAAATTATTCGAACTATTGTTGCCTGCTATAAAAAATACTGAATATGTTTACAACATAATTTTCTTTAAGCTTCTGACACAATATTCTTTCGAGTAATTAAATGTAATCCACGAGAATTTAAGAGCACGTTTATAAGTAATTTTCTGATTTGAGTAAAATAGCCATTTAAATATTTTTTCAACGCTCAAAATATGGTGCCAATGGTATTTATAAAAAAAATGGTTTGTGGTAAACGTGTTTTGCCATTAACCAATAATTTTCTTTAACGTTCATTTGAGCGAATATTTAACATTTTGTTGACCACCTAGGTTATGTAATCAATTAAATTTTTACTTAGTTGTAAAATTTGTTTTCAGTATAATTTTTTTCTATTTCAATAAGAGTATCGTAATGAGAGTCTTCATAGGTAACACTCCTGATCTTAATTATCTATCTCGTGGTATTCTCCATGACTACCTTCCTGCAAACGGAAAACTAGTTTCTCAAACGTCTAGTTAGGTTCGGGTGGTTTTTTTGTTGATCACAGTGTAATATCTGAACTTATATTTCACAGCGATTGCGGTACATTTAGGCAGTTTCGTACCGGTTGTACCTTTGAAATTGAAGAATTAATTTGATTTGGTTTATTTTCCTAAGGTAAGTAGTATAGCACTGAACCTTATATTTATTCGACTAGTTATTTTACTGTAATACAAAACTGTGGGTATTGTTATTGTATTTTTAATATACATCCATTGATATTGAATATATTTGGCGTTAATTTTGTAGAAATTCATTATTCACAAATAAATGAAACTACGTGATGTAATATTATTTCTACTTTCTTTAATTTCTTTACCGCGATCTAGGTTTCGTTGTATTACATCATCAGGTGGGATATTAGCAAAGATTAACTCTTAGGAACAACCAACAGCATTTATATGTTTCATACACAGTAGCGGAAGCCTGGTGTGTGCGGATTTAGATTTTATTATTTTTTATTTTATTATTATAATAAAACCTACAGATAATAAAACCTACACTGCGCCCCTGCAATAAACTCATTAACATAAGCAATGGAAAAATCCGCACAAATCAGGCTTCCGCTATTGTGTATGAGACATATAAATGCTGTCGGTTGTTCCTAAGAGTTAATCTTTGCTAATATCCCACCTGAAGATATTGTAATACAACGAAACCTAGGTCGTGGTAAAGAAATTAAAGAAAGTAGAAATAATACTACATCACGAAGTTTCATTTATTTGTGAACATACATCCAATTTTTTTCCAAAAGTCTCTACCTGCTCTGATGTATTTTTGTCACCTAAATGAGTTCTTGCATTACTTTAATTTCATTACGCGGACCATTTAATTGCATTGTAAGGGTAAATTTAATATCCTCCCACATTTCTAAGTGCTTCTTGTATGCGACCACGTCTAAAGCTTTATTTTTAATTATTAGTGCTATTGTTCTAGGGTTTCCACCCTCCAAAATAGTTACTACGCGAAATATTTAGTACTTTAAATTATTGAGTAATTAAATATCCCCATTTCATTTGGTAAAAACATCAATTATGATTTTCATGTTACAATTGTCTGTGACACTTGAACTAGTTTGAGCCGTCTCTCCTAATAAGATACTCTACTAACTCTACAAATCGATAGAGTTTAACATAATAAAAGGATATGGAAAGGACTTTCTCTGAAGAAACAATTTTTTTGCATTTACTGCCAAGTACTGCTCCTGTACTGCCAAGCTGCTGCCCGCCAAACTGCTTTACAAGTTTGACGGCTTGGCTATGGCTCTTTTGTAGTTCGATTGTAAGGAGTTGATACTTGGTACTACGACTAGATGAATCGTGGCAGCGTGATCGTTTGGTGATTCTCCCGCATATGTGGTGTATTTTTGTCATAATGTGTGTCATATTGTTGACTGTACCAATAACAACTTGCCCGAAGTTGCACAAATAATGAACTGCAAAGTAGTTAAGTCATGTATACCTGGGAGCGTTGATATCTGGTAACGGCGAATATGTGGATGAGGTGAGGAGACGTATGGCGATGACAAGCTATGGACAAATTGAAAAACATATAAAGGAAATGATGCATTAGCAAGGCCACAAAGAGTCGGTTCTTCCAACCTATGGTGTTCCTCATTTTTCTCTACGCGTAAGAGACGTTAATGCTACGAATACTTGAAAAGAATAACATAAATGCTCTGGAAATATGATGCTGGAAAAAATGTTTGGGGTATCGTGGACTGAGTATTTATCAGCGCTTATTCAAACTCTGGTCCTAAAATGTTTTGGTCACGTTATTCGTGGAGATAGTAGCTCCATAGAGCGCATTATTTTGCAGGGAAGAGTAGAAGGCACAAGATTGCGTGGGAAGTCGTCTATGCGGTGAACAGACAAGGTCAGGTCTGCTATTGATGGTCTCCTAAATGAGTTCAATAGGATGACGACAAATAGGAAGAGATGGAGAGGCATCGTGAGACGAGTAATAACGGGCACCCATGACAATACTAGATGCTCATCACGACCTTTCTGTCTAGAACGAATCAACGGTGAAGAAATATCTATGGATTGTGAGCACCGCAATAAATGAAAAACTATTTTTACTTAATAAAAAATCTATTTATAACATAATATCGACTATAAGATAACAAATGTATAAGGTAGGGCTATGCAAAAACTCTACAATGGCTGGTTGCAGATTGTTTCTCTCCTTTGCTTGGCTTATGCTCATCGGCTCTGCTTGTGCATCGATCTTTACAAACGGAATAGATGAGATATATGTACTTCCTTATTTGACTTGGTTAACCTTCTGGCGAATGCCTTCATATCGCGATGGTTATCGTTCACACTTACACTTTATAACGCCGGAGCGGCTTGAGGGGCTGTTAAACTTGAGTCTTATGTTAATATATATTTTAACAGAAGCATCTCAATCGCAAAAGCAGTATTAACTGTAGATTTTTTTAAGCATATTTGAACATTTTATACACAATCAGAATTTTTTTCAAAGTAATGAGAAATTGGATTTTAACATTTTTTCCAACATTTATCGAGATTTTGTTGGGTCATAGTATTTAGTTTCGCTATTAGCATTATAATATTTTTTTAAAGAATGGATACATTGAATAGAATAACAAAAATATTACTACGCTCCTAAAAAAATTGTTACAAAATATTGAAAGCCTGATTTTGATAAAATTTTTAAAATACCACAAAATTAATGTCTTAAAAACCCCGAGACTTTATATAAAGTTTGTTAGGGCCATATAACTACCTAATGGGTCCACCTATCCATTATTTTCGTTTGTCTAATCATCCGCCTTACAAACTGTTTATTGAATTTTTTTTCGGAATTTATTTCATAAGTCTAAAACTGTAGAAACGTAAGAGATGTAATAAACTGAGATGAATCGACAGATGGACGAAAATGACGAAACTGAAAGTGTTCTATTTTGCTATTAAAGAAGGACAACTGGCTACAAATCAACAATATTATTAATTATGGACAGAAAAAACCATGAAATGAGTGAACGACCCACAGTCTATATAAACTTTACAAAGTTGAGCTTCATTATCACTTTCTACTATACTTAGATAGCAAATAATATTATTATATAAGAAAATAAAATTTGATACGCCAAACCTAAAAAAAATCATGTTCCGAAAGTCGACGATTGTAAGAAAAAATAAGTCGCACCTTAATCTAATAGCTTATCCAATTGTGGTAAAGTTTCTATTAGCGTGAAAAACTATTCATTGATTTTTCTACCCGCCCACTCAATTCACTTTGGTCGGTTTCATGGGCGGTGATGGCTGTCGTGCCGTGCGACTGGGTTCAAGCGTTAGCTGACATAGTTTTTGTTTCCATTTTTTGCAGCTCTATCTACACGAGCTTCTTGGCCGTTAACTTTGTGCTTAGAATTTCTTATAAATCAAATCTATTTAAAATGAAGTCTAATTCAAATTTATTATCTTATAAACAAAAAAGTGCCCTCAATACAAATTGTTAATAGATATTTATATGTGATAAGTTATGGTATCAATTGTTTTTGGGAAATGTCATGTTAAGGGTAGGTTTGAAATCAAATGGAAATATTAAAACGTTTTTGAAATATTTTGAGTCCATGTGTCTCTTTGAAATATGTATGAAATGAATAATTTTGTGGGTATATATCATATTTATTTGAGTGAATTTTAGTTAAGAACGTTTTACAAATTTATACTCACTGCGGGGAAGTAACTAATATTAAATGAGCGAAATTTTCTGTTGAAATAAATTCAGACTGCAATAACTCGTTAAAAATATACACGGCGTCGCTATGTCAATGTCGTTTCAAAGATGAATGAGAAACGTTTATTCCAATATCTCTCCGCTGTTCCCAAGTGCAAATTGAACTACTTTGTGCTATACGAATTTGACTTATGTTCATAAATGGGATCGTAACTCGACTACTAATTATGCAATTACATTGTACCAATCCATATGCGATATGAAAAGAGATGTATACATTATAACATATCTCAGAGGCCAACTAAATATTGTGACATTATCGTTACATCTAAATATTGTGACATTATCGTTCACATTTTTCAAAAGAAAACAAATTATTTAATCAATACGTTTGTTACAGCTATTTTTCACAAGAAATGGGAATTACAGCTATTTTTCACAAGAATGTGGAAATTGAAAAATTCGGTTCAGTATGAAAGCTAGTTAACTGGCGTATGTACAAATATTGATACGATTATAAAATGCAAAATTTTGTTTTTTAATTTTAAGTATTGTGAGGGATTTATTTTCATTTCCAAAATATTATAGAAATTTGCGAAAAAAATCTACGAAATTATTGGATGCAAAATTTATGAGAATAAAGCTTATTTACAAACTTTCGGTAATATAAAATTTTCAACTAATTTAAAATAATACTATGATGAAATGACATAATTTTCAAATAGTTTAAAATAAATACTATGTATCTTTAAATGTCTTAACTTTTATGTATACATAACTGTGCACAGAATACTCATAGTGCAATTTTTCACCTAATGAATATTTTTAAATCTTTTTTTTCTAATTTTATCTGGCCTATTCTAACTATTTGATATAACAGAGTAAAACAAGTTATCGAAATATGAGTAATTTCTTTTGTTTCTAAATAATAACGAGGTAGATTCTATGTTTTTATTATCAGAGTTATGCGGATGTTGTTATGAAATGAATATTAAATAATTGAACTTAAATTGTGCTTCCTTATAACTTAAACTTATATTTTTTCCATCACTGGTGGATTAAATGAATTCATTGATTTAGGTGCAATTTGTGGGTTTAATAGTGTATGTCTTCTTTACATTAAAACTGAAATAGATATAAGGATCTATATGATTAAAAATAGCAATAATTAAACTTAATATTGTATTAAGAGTTCAAAACACCTACTTTGAGATACAAAAAGTAAAGAGAATATCTGTATTCTTTTACAAGAATCGTATTTTCTTTTTGAATTTATATAAGTTAAGACTATACACAGTATTTTAGCCTACATTTGTCAAAAGCTGACTCAAATCGAATCTTCATCAAAGATAAATAATTTCATTGACATTAACCTTTTCCTGCTATCGACAAGGATGGAATCGAATTACAAAAGACAGATCTACAAAAATAACTCGATGTTTTCAACGATATACAATGACTAACCTCATAAAATTACACCTGAAATAATGGATTAATGCTTTTTCTCATTAAGTTTATATTCAATTTGGAACTGAATCTTAATGTACTAAATATCAGGTCTAAATAAAACGATTTTTTAAAGAAACTGGGTTAGAATAACATTGACCTTATGTCGTCAAGCAGAATTAATTGCAGACTTTAAATTCACAAATAATATCTGCTAGTTTAACTCTCAATATTGAACGTGGTTAAAACTAAATTTTAACCAGCATGATACAATTATTTACAGCCCTATCCAAACACCTAAGTACCGCCTAAATATACACAAGGGTAAATTATTATCTTTATAACCAATAAACTATAAATAATACATATATAGTGTCAAAAGATACATTTGTAGCTAAATTATAATATTTGCTGGCCAAGAGGAAATTTTTTTTACATACAGATTAATAAATTCTCGGAATCAGAAAATAATTCATGTATGTTACATAAACATGAAAGTTAGAAACAAAACTCTAGCTTTTACAATCTCTGGTTAATAACATTTTAATTACTTATGGCCTACCTTTTTATGTACTATGTATTTTATCGGTGTACGAAATGTAATTGAGGTCCAATGCGTCGTTTATACTTGAAAAAAATTACCAATTTATTAAAATTAAAAAAATTACCATTTTAGGGTCTTAATGGGAAATATGCATTCGCATATAAAAAGGAAGGTTGGAACATATATCTTTTCTGACTATTTAGGGTATCATTGAAATAAGTTCTGTGACTAAAAAATATTTCTTTTCGTTAAATTTTATTTTAATAGAATTACATGAGAGGCCATCAAAGGGTTCAATGTCAACCGCTTTTTTTAAGCTCACCCTTAACTGAATATAAGACCCATAGGAGTATTATGTAGTAAAGTTAACTGGTAAAAAAACATAAATAAATATTATCTGTCTTAATTCTGTAAAAAAAATTTCAGTAGCAATTATCTTTGTATTACGGTCGATTCTACCTTCTGTTAAGGAGTGAAATTGTTCATCTCCCAACTTATTAGTACGTGAGGAGTCACAGACCAGGTGGTCTATGACCAAGTCATTTTACAAAGTAAAAACTATCAAGAATACCTTTTTTCATTCAGTATTTATTGTTAGTTTTTTTTGTGTTAAAATACCAGTTTATTTAAGTGTTTTTTTTTCAATTTTATTTTGCAATTGTATTCACAAATAGTTGCAGTTTTTCACTACATATGATACATTAAATTACTCGGTATTTTGGTTGACTGGAAAATTTTACTGTTGTAGTAATAAATTTTTCTTGTGTTTAATAATGTGAGTGCCCAAAATACATAAATTTAATAACACCGTAATAAGTGTTAAGTAATATTAAAAACACTCTTAATACTTTTCTAGTAATGGGCTACAATTACTTTTTTTAAAATAGTCGGTTATAGCGCATCCAAGCAGTTAGGAATCTATTGTTTACCTCGACCTCTCTATTGTCTCGCTGTTGGCTGGTAGTCGCTGCTCCAAAAAAGGAACTGTTTAGACGTGAACTTTAACATTTTTGCAAAATTGAATTATGGCAAGCTTAGCTTTTGTTGTATATATACGTTTAAAATATTGAAATTTCTATTTATGCAAAACCATTGTCTAAAATATATTTTTCTAATTTAATATTAAATATGTAAATGCACAATCTTTTTTCAAAAGCGAAGGCAAAGGCGACAAAAGTCTATCAAAAATTTACAATTATTTAGATTGTTCATTTACATATTTTAGCTTTGGTGTAATGAGAAGAAAATTATTTAAAGTTTGGCGAAATAAAGTTGACATGTCAAGAAGGGTGAATTGTGTACATAATTATATTATTGATAAATTTTGTCTTAATAACGGGACGATCATTTAACGAAACAAATATAATATAAAGTGGTGGATTTTTCAAAGAACTGAAATATCTGTGAAACAAATGTCATTACATTTTTAATTGATCTTTATCTAAAAGTGAGGAATGTTTAAAAACGAAATTGGTGCTTGACATTGATTATATTCCTATGCCCCATGAATCTCCAACAAGTAGCTCTTTCATTGGTCGGCTTCGCACATGTTTAAGGACATCAGCCAAAAAATTGCTAAAATGGAAAGCAAAGCATTTGTTCATTATTAGCAATATTGGTAAATTTTTTCTCCCAGCTTAAATGTGTCTGCAAGCAGCAGTAAGGCGCAATACTGCGCAGATGGTGAACCAATTATAAAAATATTAAAAAGCGCATTTGGCCCTAAAAATCTTTCCATCACATGGACTGAATGTTTTACGGAAATTAAATTGCACTTATTGCTCGATTAATAAAAATGACTGATCCCTAATACAGTACGAAATGTTGAAAGAAGAAAACAGAAGTTTAAACAGAGTTCCAACTCTTCAGCTAGTCCACAAATAAATTTGTGATGGAGAGTCAGTATAAGCAGTGTTTCTCCGCTGCCGTAAAATATGAATGTGATGATACCTTCGTTTTTATAGTTTCACAAGTGCCACCGCAATTGACAACTATTTCCGTAATTGATCCTAGTAAGAACCAACAGAAAAAAATTATTTTATTGCGTTATCTTAGGCCTTTGTTAATATAATATTGCCGGCTTCTAAATAGAGAGATACCAAAATTGGTTAGAAAAGAAATTGAATCAAGCCTTACAGAGTTGTCATATTTGCGGAGCAGTGCCATTTGAAATGAATAATTTAAGCCTGGGTGGTGAAAATGTCTGCAATGGAACGGCAATGACGATGCGAAAATCGAGCCTTCATGGGTGGATTAAATTTTTGTGTGCATTTAATATACATCATGCAAGTTAAAGATCAAATCGCGGTAAATATAAAATAATGTCAAAGAAGCTGTTAATATTAAAGGAAGGTACGTCCAAAATCGATTTTGTTATGAAATAGGGTTTTTGGTACAGAGGCCAAAACCTGGAGTCGGCATAAGTAAGGATAGTAATACTGTACGTAAGTTTTTCGAAAATCCGTCTTTGGTTTCAAGCACCACTGATGTGGATGAATCACTAATAAGACGTTCATAATTAATTTTAATAACGGTATGGAGTGGATTCGAAATTAACAATGAACTTCTTGGAAAATATCGATCTGAGACTGCAGATTTATATATATCAAAATATAAATGGTACCATATGCCATAGAGTGTTAATAAACAATTGATACATGCTGAACAACTAATCCAAGAAGCCATATTATCGATTGGTATGTTGACTGAAAAGGCGCAACAGGCTCGCAATAAAGATTACAATAATTACATGGAGCACTACGCCCGCAAAATTATTAGAACAAAAACACTACATTATCAAATATAATTTTCACTAAAAGTATTTTCTAAGAGTTATACTTCTGTATATTTTTAGATTTTATGCCACTTTAAAAGTTAAAAAGAGACAGAGCGAATACTCCACTCAATGCGGTTATTAAAATATAATTTTCACTAAAAGTATTTTCTAAGAGTTATACTTCTGTATATTTTTAGATTTTATGCCACTTTAAAAGTTAAAAAGAGACAGAGCGAATACTCCACTCAATGCGGTTATTAAAATATAATTTTCACTAAAAGTATTTTCTAAGAGTTATACTTCTGTATATTTTTAGATTTTATGCCACTTTTAAAGTTAAAAAGAGACAGAGCGAATACACCACTCAATGCGGTTATTAAAATATAATTTTCACTAAAAGTATTTTCTAAGAGTTATATTTCTGTATATTTTTAGATTTTATGCCACTTTAAAAGTTAAAAAGAGACAGAGCGACTACTCCACTCAATGCGGTTATTAAAACATTTTTGTCATTGATTTCGTCATATTTGTGGAATAAAAGTTATTTTGTTTTTATTTCGTTCCATTGCTGCTATGGGTTTTGAATATCAGCCTCTATATCAAATGAATATATGGCCTAGAGATGGACAAATATAATGAAATTATTTATAACCGAAACCGAAAATATTTCCGATAATAGTCGTCAGTTACTCCTGTGCTCCACAAGTAACTCTATGCCTCGGCTATATTGGTCAAATGAATGTGGGAGTAATTAATTTAAGCAGCGCTGTATAAGCGTCCTAAAAATCTGCATAATACCGATAGGTGTTTTCGATACACTTTCTTGAATTTAATATCAATAGTCGCATCACAATCACGCAATCGTACTCGGTTGAGTCACGACCTACTGTTGTTGTTGGTAGAAGAGTGCTGGCATGTAAATATTTTACAGAAAGCTAGACTTTTTAATTGAGGGAAGGTTGAACGTACAATCAAATTAGTGTTTGTGAAGCTAAAAAAAATTCAATGAATGCCTTATAAAATCCAAAATAGTCTGCATTATGTTCTCCTAATTTGCACTTGATCACTTTAAACTTTTTTAAAGATTAAAAATTATAATAAATAATATAAACATATATATAATAAATAAATAAAATAATAGCAGTTTTTGTTTGCATTCACACATCTACTTAGTAAAAACTCTTGTTGTTCTTTCTTTACATTTGAATTACATAGTAAAATGTATTTACCACTTTTTTGGAACGGTTCCTAGCTTGGCTAAAGAAAAAAATAAGAGACTAATTAATCCGAAAACGAAACACATTTTTAGTAACAATCCTTATTTCTAGTCTAATTACTAACTAAGAGCATATGTTGATTGTATAACTCTTATTAAATACATTTACTAACAATTATAACAGATGACATATTATATAGTTTAAGAAAAAATTAGAAAAACTGCTTCATGGAATATCAAGGTGAAATAGCTCTTTTGATCAGTTACTTGAATTTTAATTAAAACATGTTAAGTTATTTAATCGTGTATTAAACATGACTTAAGTTTTAAACAAAACGACACTATATTGCGGGTTGAAAAGGGCAAATTAAACCTTAAAGTTCCCATTAATAGTCACAAAGTCCTACACGATAGCTTAGTACCAGCATAAAACTATTTTAACTGTCCCAAGCAAGGTTTTGTTAAGCGCGAAATGCCTTTACGGTTAAAAGTTATAGTTAGTAAAATAAGTTTATGTTCATTTATTCGACCCAATAATACGTTGGTACTATGCACACTGCGATTTCTTTTCTAGAATAATTGGAAAACATTTAACTGTTTACAAAGCATTAATTAATAATGGAAATATTTTATATTCAATTTTTTATTACCTTTTTTAAAAAATCAAAATATGAAAAGTGTTAAATGTTGAGAAAATACCCTTACATAAATAAAACTTGCGGCAAGTGTGTATAATAAAGTAATCCTCTTTGAAAGTTTGAATGACAAATGATATATAGGCATTAATATCATCAAAATTTTTAAAAGTCACTTTGTGTATATTATTTTCATGTTACCATGTAGTGAAATGCTCTTTCCAAAAATTCCCTTAGCTTTTTCTCCTGAGTTAATTTTTGACCATTTCTTTATCATAAAACATACACTCTCTCTAACCTTTTTCAATTATTAAGCTAATTTATTTCAATTTATCCCATTTTAAGCCTTAACAACCATTGTGGAAATTAGTTACAAACAAAGCTTAGTGAATTTCAAATTGTCCAAATAAAAGTAATGGAAATCATACAAATAATAAAACGTTTGATGATCATAGATATTACATATATTTTGAGCATATAATTACATCACTGGTCCACGGTTATGCATCACCAAATACCCAGCTGCTATAACGGAGAATATCCTTCACCCGAAACATTTGAACTCGAATAAATGCTAGAATTCTTCTGCATGATTCACATATCATTAAACACAGCAATGAACTTGATTGGCATAATTGTTTATATCTTTATCACTTTACTCACTTTTAATATTTATCACTAACTGATAAAATTGAACGCAGAAAACTATTACATAACTGAAAATTATTCACATTCAAAGTTCTGATAGATAAAATAATTAAAAATTTGTGTGCAAAACTCTATTTTTTTTCATTTGAATTATCCTAGTAAAGCTTTGAAAGAGTTTGACTGCTTTACATAGCACGTGCCTTATCAGGATAATTTTTTTATGTTTTTATCGCTTTACCGTACGGTAAAATTGATAAACCACGACAATTTTCTTTTTGCATAAATAATTGAAAATTATCCACATTCAAAGTTATGATAGATTATTCAAAAATTCAAAAATTTCTATGCAAAACTCCAAGTTTTTCATTTCGAATTCCCTAGCAAAGCTCTGGAAAAGCTTGACTGCTTTTATGTAACTACTTTTTATTGCAAACTTTTAGAGGGTGTCTTGCCGTTTTCTATAGTAATATTTATGTTGCCATAAATTGTTAACTGATACAACTAAAATCATTTACATCATCGTCCATTTTCTAATAACCGATGATATAGAAGAACTAATAAAATTAAACGCAAAAAACTATTTCATAAATTTACATAAATTTCCAACTCACACGAATTCGATGCATTGAACTTTGAACTGAGCTTTCGCCATAACATAGTTGGAGCGCGATTTTATGTATGCGGTAAAGTTCACCAGCCAATAGCTATTCCGACACGTCCATAAGTTGCAGTGCTGTTCTCTAACACATAAATCAATACTGAGGAATATCCTCTACTGAAGTACTTAGACGTTTCTTATGCAAATATTGGAAGTGGAGAAGTAGACACATAATAGTCATCGAACAATCGTACGAGTTTTTGCGGATAGTATTGTCAAACTATCACGAAGTTTTCAGAACTTGTCATATTTGATTTAATTTTCACTTGCATGTAGATGCTTGTACTTGTTCAGACATTTTGTTCGACGTGTACTATACGCTTTTATTTTATCGACATGAAAAAAATGTTTATTTGTCAGTAACAACATAGATAATAGCCCTTTCTGGTAATTGGCGAAAACAATTTAAAATTTTTATTTGTTAAATATTAGGATATAAAGATTTTAAGAAATTACTATTTTTAGATCTATTTACTTTCTACTATACCTATATGTTTAT
This sequence comes from Druceiella hillmani, assembly GCA_039881145.1. Taxonomy (NCBI): domain Eukaryota; kingdom Metazoa; phylum Arthropoda; class Insecta; order Lepidoptera; family Hepialidae; genus Druceiella; species Druceiella hillmani. The sequence continues at coordinate 6,391,665 of JAYKKI010000085.1, read as the reverse complement.
GGATGTTGCAAATATTTGTGTTTAAACATACAATTGTAACATTAGGTTTCATTGAAAAATACACCTGTCAAGACGAGTGCAGCTCACATTACGAGGTTTCCACTAGGCATTTATAAATATTTAATGGTTAATAAATAATATTTGTGTTAAGCTATTAACAACATTTCAATATTTTAGAGCGCAAATATATTGCCTACTATAAATTTTTTAACATTCTTAATATTTTCTCCCTTAAATTTCCTTATGAATATCTCCGAGTCTTAATAAATTGACGCACTATATGAATTATAAAAGTTTCTAGTTTTTACTATGTCCTCTTTAAAGTTTTTTTGTAAATATTTTATAGTATAATTGAGATAAATTGACCCATATAGAGATATTGTTTTATGCTGTGAAAATTCCAAGTTACTATGTCTAGCGGTTTTGGAAAGGAACCCTTCGACCTACAAATATACGTAAGTAAAATTGCAAGATTTCCATTGTTTTTTTTAAGCATGGAACGCTAAAAACAAATTTAGAACCTCCTCCTTTTTTGGAGTCAGTTAAAACTTTAAAAATTTATCAGTCCTTCATACACTGGAGCTTTGTTTAAAAGAAATAATAAAATATTTGCATTCTGTCTTAGGACTATGTCAGAATATGGGTTTCATTGCGTATGGTTTTCATATGGTGGCATTGCGAATATATTTCTTGTCAGCAACGAACCAACGACCACTTAAATAAAGTTCCGTTTAAGTATAAAACTTTGGTAAATATCTGTGGAAAATTTTAGTATAAGCATTTCATTTGTGAAAGGCTCTTAAAGAAAACCCAATAAATATTTAACTTTAATCATTTGAAAGTTGTCTACATTATAGTCATTATTTTAGGATGGTGTCAGGATGAGTATCATTAGATAAAGTATCGAGAAAAGTTTATTTATTGACAATATAAATTTAGAATACGTAAAACAATAAAACAAAATAATTTGAATGAGACAAAAATAAAAACACTTCCAGACGTCAACTCCCTTGAAGTATTTTTCTCGCAGTCTTGGATAAATGTATTACCATATTATGGTTCGTTTTATTATGTAGTTACGATGGCTATATGGTAAAAGTAAATTATTTAAATCACTTTGTCACTATGGTGGAATTCTGCTTTTATTTCCACAAACTATCCGTAGTAAATAGAACAATAACCTCGCTAAATTTTTAAAATAAATATTGTATTATATATAAAAATAATGTGAATTTATTGGATATTGTGCGTATGTCATTTGTTTTATGAAATATTCAACATTAGGATATTTGAATATATTTGGCGTTAATTTTGTAGAAATGCATTATTGATAATTAAATGAAACTACGTGATGTAGTATTATTTCTACTTTCTTTAAGTTCTTTACCACGACCTAGGTTTCGTTATATTACAACATATTGAGGGGGGCTGTTAGCAAAGATTATTTCCTAACAGCCCACCTGAAGATGTTGTAAAACAACGAGACCTAGATCGTGGTAAAGAACTTAAAGAAAGTAGGAATAATACTATATCACGTAGTTTCATTTAATTATCAATAGGATATTTAATAATATTTTTATTACTAAAATAGAATAAGTTTATATCGTAACTAGGATTTTCATTACAAAGTTATAACGACTTAAAAACTGACAAACTATGTTTCGGGCAAATAGGCCCCATAAAAACACGATTTGCTTATGGCGTCACTGGCCTGTTATTTAGCATTATTTATAATACAGTTTAATACATATTTTGAGAATCTCGTTAAATATTGTGTTTAATTTATACATTGCATATTAACATTTTCTCATTTGTTAATGGAAACTAAATTCTTAACAACTTTTTAAATTTAATGAACAAAAAAATTAAATCTCTTCTTATTTAGAAGTTTCGATTAATTGTTTGTTATATGCATACTTTTTTATCATCACAAGGTTTTTTTCAACCTACTTCACAGTTTTAAAATATTTTGACAAAAAATATTGAAATCAGTCAAATACTCTATTCACTCGATTTAGATGATGATGCATTGAGATATATTCTGGTACGACAGAAAAGAGGGTAGTATTAATCCTAGAAATATTTATATATATATATGATCAGCAGGAAATATTTTTTTATTGGAATCAGTATGTATGTTATGATAAAATAATAAAAAATATTATCACCCAAAAATTTAAAGATATTTAATTTTTCACCATGTATACTGTACGTCTGTGGCGGCTCATCATGTTTGCAATAATTAGTTTATCGGATTACAATTATAGTCACAAAACAAATTTAATAAAAAATTGATCTCTATAAATAAAAAATGTTTGGTTGCGTATTTTAATTACAACTTGAAAAATGACATAATTTTATAAAAATTAATTAAATTTTTATAAGTATGGATCTTTAAAATATCCTTAGCTAAAATTTTATATTTAACGCTACACATCTTGTTTGTTACAACACCGCGCGATTGATTGCGTATACAAACAAATACTTAAAGTATTTACAAATGCGTTAGAAGTCATTTTTATAAGTACGATTTTAAAGAATAATATTTCTTCGTTAAAATCGTTGTATATATCTAATATATTCGTAATTATGAATAATCTCAGTTATATTTATTGATAATCTATGAATAATATGCTTTTGAAATTGATTCGGATTTTACTCCTTGTTTTATGTCATTTCTGTTATTAGATCTACAAACCAACCTTTCTTTAGTGTAAAACACACTTGTTAACGAGACTAATTTATAGTTTTTTTAATAAAAATAAAATCATACATGAATATCGTTGAGAAATATTTCTTTCTTTCTTACTAACTTGCGTAAAATACGGTTTGAAAAAAAAACAGGAGTTATTTTTAGAATACATACACTTTTCAGGAAAATTTAATATTTCTATATATTACTTTTGGCGATTATAATATAAATATTATTTCAGTCGATTTTAGAGACAACGATTTCAAGAAGTGAAAAAAAAATTGTATCCTTTTTCTTGGATTACTTATCATTTAATTTTATTTAGAATTACATAACCTTTTTTCAGAATATTGTGGCAAGTTTATCAAAATAAGTTATAAAATAAAATCATAATTATTTTCGCAGTCAACGCGGTTCATTAGCGGTGTGTTTGGCGACAACGTATTACTTCGACACGCCGCTTTTTTCACAATATTTGTGAATTATTTTCGAGATTTTTTGTGTAATTTACAAATTAATAAATAAGTAATTAATAAATTATTACTTTTATTTTGGAAATTTATTTAACATTTTTACAAAACTAATTTTAATGAAGCGAATTCGTTTAATACATACCACATAAGACTTAATATATTAATCATTCAAAGGAAATCTTCGCTCACTTTCTCTCATATTATATTTATGTTATCTTGTCTATTGATCTATAATTATATGAAACGCGAAGAAAATAATTGCAGAATATGTTATTATTTTCTCTTAAGTAATTGTAAACAAAATAAAAACATTAAGTCACATTACTCACCTTTTGGAAAATAAAGCGTAGTACTCAAGTAATAATGAGTAGTTACAATTATAAACATCTTAGCCAAGTAAGTTGATCTTAAAAAAAATGGAACCCTCATAAAATCACATGGATGATTATACAAGACTTTCGTTTCACTTTTGCAGTAAGGAACCCAAAAATTAAGTATTGTATACGAAGTTGACCGTAAAAACGCATAGAAGTTAAAGTAACATTCAGTAAACCCGCGATTAGTTTGTAATACATATAAACGTAACCCTCGTAATAATAATATATGTTAATATCTTAATAAACTAACTATTAATTAATGCTTTCATAAATCGGAAGTATTTATTTAACAAGGAAGTGTTAATAGACTTCCATTCAATGCAATTAATTAGTAAAAATTAAAACCATACTAATATACCGTTATTTCATATTTCCTATTAATGTAAATGATAATTTTATTGGCAATGGGAGAGTTATTCGTATAATGGATAGGACACTATACCAGTTTATAGCTAGATATATTTTAAAAAAATTATAGTTATCCGAAAGTGATCCTCGTGCAGTGTGACTGAATGTTAAATTGAAGTTCTATATATTTAAGAAATTCAAAAATAAATACTATTTTAAAAATGCTCTAGAGCTGAGCAATAAAATGTTTGACAAATTATTAATAATTTTTTCTTTTTACGGATATAATATAACGAATTAATATTGCTGTGAATTTTCCGCCTACATTTTATTATTGGACGTGCGCGTTCGGAGAGCGAGTAACAGTTAAAATATTACTTAGGCAGAAAGGTAGCATGAAAACTATTTTAAGGCATTCATATTAAATATATATCAAACCGAGATTATTACATTTTGTAAGGAAAGCTTATTTCTGATTTTGATTTAAGCTTACATTAAATTTATAAAAATAGAAAGGCACTGAAATCGTAATAACGTGGCCGATTCTTGTGGCGTAAATAGTAACTTGAATATAATTTTGAGGAAGTTTGGAGGTCCATATGCAATGATTAAGTTTAGAGAAGTTAGCGTACAGGATTTGCAAGCAATGTCTATGAATATTCATGAAATTTCAAGAACTTGATTTCGGTGAATCGCTGTATTAAATTTGCATATTATTAGTGTAACCGTCTTTGCAGTTGAGCATATTTATCTGTTCTAAGTTCAGAGGAAAACAATAAATAATGCTTTATATTTGTTTAGACGTATGATTTTATAACCGCATTGCGATAGAAAATTAATAATATTGAGTTGATAAAAGTTAAAAGAAGGAAAATGCTTTTGCTGAAATTAATAGGAAGCTTTCGTAGAAAGTTATTTATGAAAATTAACTTATTTAGGAATATGGTCCCATCTCTTCTTGAAATCCTTCCGCTACTTTGAGTATATCTTAATATGTGTGTTATCTGTATAAAATATATTTGAAGGGAAAGACAAAATCTCATTTCCAATTAAAAACAATTCAAGTAACTTAAATTCATTCCCATACTGTCGTAAAAAAGGCCTTATATTTCTTAAGAACTCTTAATTTTCTGACTGACTATTAAATAAATGTGTTTAGGTACTTATTAATTTCATTTTGTCTATGTAAGAGGGCGATATTATACCCTGTAGCACCCAGAACCGATATCATATGGACTTCTGTCGATTTCTTTTTCCTCCAAAATTTATAAATAATAATTTTTTTTTATCAACATTGAAATATATTTTGCATAATAATTCAAACTAATAATTAATAATAAAAAATAATAATTAAACAATTGATTATCAGCAGTAATAATTTTATTCATAACTAAAATGCTTATCGCGTACTAACAATTGACGACAGGCACATGTGGCTACAAACTTTTTCTTTACCTTGACAGAGCTTTCAGTTTTTCGCGTGGAGAACAATTCTTTAAGCCTTTGCATGGACTGCACTACTTTTGTAACTGATTATGTAATACCGTATAACTCATGTTTAAATTAACTGAATACATTCCTTTATGACGATCTTTTAATTACTTAATATAGGAAATCCATTAATCAAATTTTACTTCTCATTTACAGTGTTGTTTCCGAATTTCCTTTTTATGACCATTGCGTTGACGAGTCTAGAAGTTACATTTTCTCAAAGTTACTATTATTTATTTCTAAATGTTGTATCCTTTTAATACATTTTAAAAACGTTTTATTACTTATTAAAGCTTACTCCATGTTATGTAGCTTCAATTGTGTATTGATAGTTAAAGATTTTAATGATTACATTACACTATATTTTAAACCATATGAAAATAAATATTAACTGAGCGTTAATGATACTGCTTACGTTTAGTCGTCATTACTTGGGTATCCCCAAGATTTAAACAAACGTTTTTTTTATTAAATATTTTGATTAAATACATTAAAAAAGTGAGTTTCATTGAGGTACAATTATTTTTGATACAATAGAATTTCACATTGGCGTGGGTTTTCCCATTCGTCATATATTTTAAAGTCATTGTTGTTATTAGGATCAGATTCATTTTTATTCATAATATTGTATTTTTGAAATATTTTTTTTTCATTGAATGTGTCTAAAGAAGCAATATAACATAATATGTAAGTTATGCAAATATTTAAAATTAAATAAAACCAAATTTGGCAAAGCTCTTAAAAAGATATTGAACTTAACAGAGTTATAATTGTATAATACGGCCGCCAGGTTTATTTTACCTGCGTAATCCAATTGTAGTAAACATATATAACATTTCAAAATCCAATTATATGGTACTATAAGAAGCGTATGGGTATTTAGAAAAAACGATGTCATGATGTGTGTATTTTTACAATAATACTGCCTTTCATATCATATGCTAAGGACCCGTAATTTATTAATTATTTCTATATCAAGATCTAATGTACTATATCGTACAGTTTTTGAATGACTTCTATCCGAAAAAAACGAGTCATTCCATTGTTCATTAAAATGAGTAAAATAAACGAAATTGAAAAAATTATGGTAAAATAAGGCAGATTATGAGCTTTTACTTAAGTTGTTAACATCAAAATTCAAGCATTTATTAAGTTTATTCCAACAGAAATTTTAATTCATCGAATATGATTTTAGTAAGTTAGGATATTAGAAGGAATAATTAAATATTGCATGCGTGTATAGAGTTGTAACATTTTAAATATATCTTTCCTTTAATTATATGGGTTAAATTTATATTACATTTTTTTTCTAGAAATAAGAAACTGCAACACATTGCAAATGTATTTGCTGAATTGTATATATTGTGCAAATTATAATCAATATAAAAAGTTTTCAGATGTTCCTGTACGTAAATCGAATACTGGTGATAATGGGTATCATTTATACTATTTTTTACAAAGGATAATTATACACAAATAAACACAAACACACGCGCATACACACACTCACACACACAAGCGCGCGCACAAACGCGCACACGCGCACACGCACACACGCACACACGCAAACATACACACGAACACACGCGCGCACACACGCACACACACTCACACACACACACACACACACACACATATATATATATATATATATATATATATATGTACATATATATATATATATGTATATATATATGTATATATATTTGCATTCATGTCAAACTGTGTAATGTATTTAATTTTTCAGACAAAGACTCAAAAGACTCGGCGCCGCTTCATTCAACACTTTAACCACGCTCGCCCTTTCAAGTGAATGACTCTAAAGACTTATTCTTTGTTTCTACAATTCCTTTGTGAACAACACTGAAATGGATTTTATGCTTTAACTTGGAAAAATGCGTCAAATCGACGATCAAGTTTGAGCTTTCGTCTTTGCGAATCTCTAAACGGTGATTTTGCTGAGGTGATTTGTGAATTTATCGTGCGGTTCAACTTATGTGACCTACATTCATTTCCACAGAAATTTGTTCATATTTGAATTAGAGGATGTCATTTTAAATAATATTTCTTGTATATTCAAGCTATTTAGATGAAAAAAATTAAAATATTGAATTTCAAAAAAATTATGTAGGAGGCAATTAGTTTTTTCCAACTCTCGAAGATCATGCTGCTCCATCAAAATAATTTTGGCACTGTATGGAACATGTTGATTCTTGATGTCGAAAACAAAATTCAGAAGGAATGATTTAGTAGTACTAATCATCAAAAATTTAGCTTTTATTGGAATAGGTGAGCTCTGTCCATTTTCTTGTGACTACTTTTTTCCGAAGACGTTTATTGAAATGCATCGAAAATTTGAGACGGATGTTTCTTAAAGTACCTATTAGTTACAGAGAAGCATACTTTTACGATAACTTTCTGTGCTGCGCTATAAATTCTGGTACTCTTTTTATATCTGGGGTGACCGCACAAAAATCAACTGTGGTTTCGTTGGATTATCTAGCTATGTTGATATATTAAATGTTCATCTCAACCAAGTATCTTTATTCGCTCTAATCTCTGAAACCAAAACACCTTATTTCAAATAATTTTGCATACGAAATCAAATACTTTGAGAAATATTTTAGGTATTTTACCATAACTACCATCATCATCAACCCAAAGACGTCCAATACTTAGCATAAGTCTATTCCTTGGACTTCCATAAAAAACAGTCACATACAACTTGCATTAAACGACTTCCCTACCTCAGGTTTTCTCTCCATCTGTAGAGAGAAGTCGACCTATTTTGAGTCTCCTAGCACGTGGTAAAAATTCAAAAATCTTTCGTCTCTAAAAGTTGTAAGTCCTGCGTATTATATGCACGCTAAATTAGTACTTCTGTTCGCTAATCCTACGAGCTATGTCGTTGAATCTAATTCTCTTACGGACCTCCTTATTGCGGATGGTATATCTTAGGGAAACCTCCCGCCTGCTGAGTGACTCAGAGTCTTTTTATGAGGAAAATAGTACGGGGCCTTATCTCTTCCGTATATCATTACGAGCAGCATGCACTGGTTGAAAATTTTCGTCTTTAAACACATGCGTGTTTCGAATGAGAAAATGGGTTGAAGTTTCTTGATTTTTTTTTGGAGTCATTTCTACAACCACAATCTATTCCACAAATTGCAAATATTTTTTACTAAAAAGCCCATAAATTGAGAAATGTTACAGATTGTATGTAATTACGTTGTACTATATATAAGCAGAGGAAAAAATAATGCCTTATCATTAAATTCGGGGAGAACTGCTTAAGGAGTGCAAGATATAAAGAGACGGTTTTATTTATTAAATGGTCGTCCCGAGTATCTCTACCGATATATTTAGGATCCCGGCGATTAAAGTCATTTGACGAAATTTAGCAGCCGTAGAGGGAGATTCTAAGTGGATGTAACTCGAATTTTGCGCCGAAGAATAGCTAATGATTAAATGTAAATATAAATATAAATCTCTGACGAATATATTGTTTCCTTATTATTTATTTACAGACATAAATTTATTGCTAAATTACAGGTAACCTACTCGTAACAATAAGAAATTAATAATTTAACTAGAATACAAAATGCATGAGAACTTTTAAAGATAACTACGATACAGTTGGACAAATTTACTTTCAGTCATCTTAAATAAATCACACTTTTTTGCGACCACGATTAGATGGTTGAGCAGTTGAACCTCGTGGGGAACTAGAGAATTTCGGTTTAGTTCGGTTCTAGAAGATGTTATAAGAAACAGGTGATGATTGCGTGAACGCAGTAAAATGTCGGGTACGAAGAATGGAAGTTTACTCAATAATACAGGACAGAGAATTTTCCTTTTAATAGCTGGTAGATAAATTTTATTTTGAGTTGCAAAGAATGGAAACCTAGCATACCCAAGAGGAAATCGGTAGGACATAGAAAGGGGAAGTAACCATACTGTCTCATATACAGATATCGAAGAAACGTCTTTTGCACGTGTTCAGTCAATAAGCAGTGCGTAGGTTTGGATTCTATTCGGCTCAGCAAAAATGAAGTGTAGAGTAGACGACTTGTTGATATTGACTTAAAATATTTGCCACTATTTAACAGGAAGCCAAGTTTCCGGAATAATTTTTTGCAACATCCGCCATGTGCCCACGAAACGTCAATGGCAAATCAAATCTGACTCCCCAACATCACACCAATAACATGTTCGGCTGTAACTCACTACTGAACATTTACTTGCGCTTAGTAAGCTAATATTACCAATACTATTTATTAGAATCATGACAAGTAGACACCCGAGATTCAAACCCAGGCTCACTCCCGACCGTGTTAAGTAAGTCTTGGTGTAAAGTTGCTCATTCGTACTTACTACTTTATCTCAAATATTTTCTTTATCTCCCTTTTACTCCTTCCGTATTTGTAATGAGTAGATCTTCGTTTAAATTGCATGGAATTTTATCAAAAGATGTTTAACGAAACAAAATCTGAACACATTCATTCTGTACGAATACATAAAACTGAAATATTCACTCTTAAGAAAAATTCGCGTTATTTAGACTAAGGCGCAGCACGACGTCCTAATTTTTGTTTTTATGTTCCTGTATATTTAATTATATTTTCAAATGCCAGACTGTATTATTATCTACAGAAAAATATTTTATATATAAAAAACACAATTCAATAAATAGCAACATGTTGTAATATTTGGTCAACACGATAAGTCAGTAGATTTTCCAATTTCTCTTCAGGCTTTTTATTTCAGACATTCATATCTTTTATATAATTACGTCATCAAGCGTTGATAATAGTAAACTTCCCATGCAATGTCAGAAATTGGTTGCATAATAGAGGAAATGGAACAATTTAAAATATGTGAAATAGTTTTTTTAATTATTCGATAGTAATAAGGTAGAAATATTTGCGACAAAATTTGACCCTAAACATAACAGTTTTGTGGCCCGTTGTTTTTAACTCACCAATATTTTAACTAGATTATGGCCGAAATTGAACCCTACAATAAGGCATTAATGAAAGAAAAATTAAAGTGGACACGAGAGTTGTTTCGGAGTTGTGAAGGGGTAGGTCAGAAGAAATGAACAGAAGATAGCAAAGTTGGTTAACAGAAATTAATATACAAAATTTTAGGAATATTATATTTTCTAAATTCTCATCAATTTACAAAATTCTAACTCAAGCATCTTTTGTAACTGTCTGTTTATAATATATAATAATCTCCTTCACCTTTTTAAGGTACAAAGAGGATTTTCATGTGTAATATTTTTTTTTATTTATTTTATTTCTTTTGGCTCATTTTAACTTTTATGTTCTTTGTGTTTTTCTCCCTAACTCTTACAGTTTACTATGATTATAGTTTTCTTCGTTCTCAAGAATGTTTTGGGTTTTTTAACTTTTTTTTTCTTTGTTCTCTAGGTTTGTTTTCTATTGATATATTACAAATATCAAGATTAGGTACATGCGCTTCCTTCTCTTATATACAACCTAAAAACCATATTTTTATAAAAAAAAGCTAATTTAAATAAATATTAATTTTTATTATAAATATATAATTCGAATTTTGGGACGTAGTGGTTGCATAACATTATATAATTTAGTTTTACTATTTGGATAAGTTAAATCTCTGAAATGGTTACCACGCCCATATAATTTTTTTTGTCGTTCGTGTCTCATAGTAAGCTATTTATATCAAAACTGAGTAAACAACTTTAACGTCATCCAAACCGACCATTTTTGTTGTCACTCGTCTTGACGCACCTTCTTCAAAACGGATGCGCCATCGCAGAACGATATAGAGTGACACTTTAACCTACATTCCGTTTTAACGTCAGCTGGCACCCGATTGAGTACTCTTCCGGGAAGGGAGTTAAGAGATGCGTCTATCATCTCTTTTTATTATGTTCCGACGCGGCTTGCATGGTCACTATAGGTATCAAGAACGAAGACGAAATATTGAAAAGTTAGTCCTGTAGATTTTTTTTCAACACGACAAGTATATTAAATTGATAGGGAATGGAAAAATTCATTATACATTCACGCACTTTCACGAATAGGATAATATTTGTTTACGAAACACTTGAAAAGAGTTGGTTTAAAAGTACTTTTGGGAGTGTTAATTTAATTATGATTGTAAATACTATTGATGTGGGATTTAGTTACAAATAATAAAATATCAATTAAAAAGTCTGTAATTTTACATGTCTTTCTACGAAATATAAACTACACTAAATGATTTTAGTATTAAATATAATTGTTTTGAAAGTTTGTCATTAGCATTTCGAACAAATTTTTTGATAAGCGGGAGGTACGGTATGCAACTTAACTCATACTATTTATCACTTCCCTCTTTGAAATACAAATAATTCGAAATTCAAATAATCCTTTTGCCAATCATTATCTTATTCACGTATATAAAAATGGAACTAATGGATTAAAACAGACAAGGACATTTCCCACTCCCCACTAATTTCATTTCATGGTAATAACTAACGAACTAACACCAATAATTATTGTCTGAATCTGTATATTTGGTCTTTTAAATTTAGACTGTTTGGTAATGGATATGATAAGCGGAAATGGATGTTAAAAAAATATTACATTTAACGCTGCCAAGCCATATTAACCGAGAAGAGTACCGTATGAGTTTGACAAAAACACCTTAAATATATGTCTTAAATAGAGTCTTAATATTATAAAATATTCAAAATTACTAAATTCGCATAAATATTTTAAAAAGTTAAATAAGGCAAATTACCAATGTTATATGATTTTTATTTGATTGCGGTACACCATGGAGGAAACAGGACGATATTATGTTTATTAGTTTTGTATATATTTATGTATTTTGTCTATTAGTCTCCGTATTATCTGTATATTGGACGGTGTTGCGTTCATTTGTCTGCGCGTTCATATGTATATAACTATGTATATTTTGACTTTATTCTCTTCAGGTGAACATTATTATGGGTATGGATGGATATTTTTAATCTATATAAAATAATATTAGATTATTTATTTTTATGCAAAGAAGTTTAATGAACCGAAATTTGTTCGGTCTTTGTCCTTAACTTCTATATTATGTGAGGTAAAATCAAAATTGACTGCAAGCAACCAATGTCCTAATTATAAACCTAGAAAATATAAATGGTAATGTATATAAATAATTAACAGAGACTTTTTAAAATAGGTAAAAAAAAACACTGTACATAACTTCATTCGATTAAATTCAATGTAGCTTATGAGAAAGTTCGACTTTGTTAATAAGTTGTTTGTACATATAATTGACGTTATTATTAAGGGTTTAATATAGCATATGTTTGTCTCATTATTAGGACGAATTGATGGACATTTCATTTGTCAAAATCGCTCCAGCGGTTTGATCCCTAGGATGGACCATCTACATCGTGTAGTACTGCTATTTGAGTGTTTACTTTTATATATAATTGGAAAAAATGATAATTATACTGCTAAAAAATTAGTACATAAAAATAGACAATAGTTTTGAGGGTGACGCATCTTTTATGTAATATGGGTGTTTTCTGGATATATATGTATACTAAATAAGGAGCGAAATTTTTTAACAAATGCTAAATAAATTTGTCAATTAAATTAAATATACGGTAAAATTACAATATATTAATACGAGTTATGACAGATATAACTATTTACAAAATTTACAACTAGTTATAAATCAAGAAAATAAAATCTGTGGGAAAATTATTGTCATTCATACTAATAGTATAGGCATGTTAGTTAATAAAATGAAAGTGTCAATGCTCTATTAAGGAGAACCATCTTGTCAGATTTAGTTTGAATATATTTAAAAAAATAATGTTTTTGAAGCAGAAGTTGTTATGGCATTTTAGAATGTAAATCAATTCTTACGGATGAATAACGCGTCACACGATATGACACCATTCCTCTCTGGTAACCGCTCTTCAGTTGCATTCGGGAAGGGGACATCTGTGGCCAACGTACCTCGATCTGTCTATATCATCTGCAATCTACCACCTGGTACCGTGACTTACGCTTTTTTCTGTACCCACCAGTTAATCAGTTACTCTCATCGTTATGCTGAAACCGGGTCCTAAAAATTACATAATACAAGTTTGTACGATAAACGCTGCACGAAACCGAGTTTTTAAAGTATGAACGTATTAGAATAGAACTCTGTAAACGATACTCCAAGTATTCTTCCTTAGCACTACATTTCCAGAGCGTCTACTTATTTTCTCATATTTTCGTGGAGTGTCTACGTTTCTGCAGCTCAGAAGATAATGGGAAATATAAATGTTCGAGCAAGTCGGGTTTTCAAAATGTTGAAATTGCAACAACTATTCCTCAGTTCATCCATAGTAGTATTATAATAGTAATTGTTACATGTTTTTTAATTTTGTAAATGCAACCCCCGTTATTAGAAATTAATGCCCCGATATAAACCAACGATTGGGTACATAGTTAATGAAAACTATAAACAGCAATTTTACTTTATTTTCTTACAATTTTAATTAAATGACATTTTTTATTGAATATATTCTAATCCATGTTTTTATAATACTATAATAGTGGCGGAAACAAACAAGGTCATTAGTATGCAGCAGGCGGTTAACTAGCGTCAGCCGTATCTTCCAGGAGCATTCAAGAGACACGTAAGTACCTGAAGGCGGTGAAATATAAGCCAAGGGCACGATGTGCATAGCAAAATGAAGCTAACAAAAATTTGCTGCAAATAACCACTGGTAGTTGTTACTTTGCAAAATAACCACATCATCGACCATTGCAAAGTATGATGATGTATTCTAGATATAAGCAATGGAACGTAATTCAATATTGAATATATTTGGCGTTAATTTTGAAGAACTTCATTGTTCACTATTAAATGAAACTACGTGATGTAGTATCTTCAGGTGGGTAAAATGCAACAATTAAAATTAGTTTCGTGGTGGGCTATTAGCAAAGATGCTAATAGCCCACCACGAAACTAATCTTTGCTAATAGTCTACCTGAAGGTGTTGTAATACAATGAAACCTAAGTTTTGGTAAATAAATTAAAGAAAGTAGGAATAATACTATATCACGTAGTTTCATTTAATTGTGTAATTCAAAATATTTGCTACTAAATAAAATATATTTTTTACTTCGCAAAATAATTTCACCATTGACCAGGTCAGGATCGGATGATGAGTTCTGAATATGAATAATGCAACTCCTTAACGGATGGTGATAAATCAATCGTGATTCAATATTCGTAATAAATGAATGGTGTCGGATATGGAGAAAAGAACGGTTAACAGCTAACGACTGGTGGCTTTTACTGTCGTATGATTTCTGTATATTGTTGATTATCAGTTTAGACGAAGAGGAACTTATCTATGTACCAGCTTATGCCCGTGACCTTTAATAATTATACAATATTCTGAGAAAAAAAATAATAAAATGTTAGTTATGATGCGATGATTAATATCATTAATCACTAAAAATTCTAAAATATAATATTGAAGTGAAAAAATTGCCGAAAATGTTTATGGAAATCTTATGTTATAAAATTTAGAAATTTCGTTCTGCTGGATGTGAATATATTTAGGTTTATTTCTTATATATTATAAGGATTTTCTCTCTTTTTTCAATATTATTAGTAAAATTTAAATAAAAATCAAAGTAAATATCATGAAAAGTACCGAATGTATTTGTATTTCTGAAAGTAAATATAAATTCACTTATATTGCCATCAATCTTGTCGCACACATGACGCATATATGCGGCATTTTCCTACATTCAACTCCATGGTTGAAAGCTTCCAACAGGCAGACGACGTGACGTTGTAAAAGCTTTCCGCGTACATTCGGGAGGAACTACGTTGGCTAAAAGTCAGACGGTGCGCAATTTTCATTCAATGTTTCGCATTTTCTGCGCCTGTACACTCTTTGAGCAGCGAATGTGAATATTCCGCCTAAAAGCATTATAGTTACATTTATTCCTTATGCTTAGAAAGTTGGAATTTTTAGTGATATTTAGGGAGCACCAAATAATATCAAGCATTTATTTTTTGTTATATTTTATCGTGAGCTGAATGTTCGTATTAGAATATTTCTATACATATATACTGAAATATTGAAAGAGTTTAAATCATTATCGCTTATACTTGAATAGTGTAATTACAAATTGAATTCTAATCAAAGGTTTCTCACCTTGGCGACAAACAAACTTTAACGCATAAAGTAATAACTGTGGTTATTAAAATATATCATCATATATAAAGGACTTAATAATTTCCTAGTCAATATCAGTTGCGAATACAGTGAGGAAAACATCTTATAGAAATAATGACATCCGGAGTTTTGGCTTTGACTAAAACACTTGCCGGTTTTCTTTTATGCACACCTATAGGGTAATTTTTGTAAAAATATATCGTCTCTATTTTTGCGTATATAATTATATGACTTGTGATGTTTTAAATATTTTATTTTAATGTTTTTTTAACTATATTCAGGAATTTAAAAAAAAACCTGTTCTCACTGAAGCAGTTTATGAGGTGTTAATATATTTTACTTACACGATTTTCAGATATTATTTAAAAAGGTCATTACATAAATTTTTGTTTTTTTTTAAATATATTGAACACAAACTGAAGCAGCCATAAATGTGATATTTATTTATATATTAACGATACATCTAGTGATATTTTAAAGATTAGGTTACATTACCTATTTCGCAACAATTTAAAAAGAATTAAAATAAAAAATAAATGTAACGGGATTACTAGAATTTTGTTTTGTAAAATACTCTTATATATTTATTTTGGGTAAAAAGATAATAAATAGTATGAGACAGTTAAAAAAATCCAGGCCAAATTTTAACAATAAATTCGGGGGATGGTAGGTCTTACCTCCTAGGAAAACTTACCATAAAAACCACAAAAGTTTATGTCTCCAAACATATGGTTTTTTTATTAATCAGAGAGGTACGTAGAAAAATAAAAAATTGTTATTATTTCACAGTCAAGATATTACATTACATAGTTATTATTTAATTCCAAATACGGGAAAACGAAAGGAGGTTTCGCAAAAATATTAAGTTTTCCAACAAAATATATAATTTTTTATGGTGGTAAAGATTTGATAATAAAATTTATATATTTACATAAACCGCAACTCACATGGTTTTTGTTATTCAAAATGCCAATAATTGCTGTGACAGCTAATGAAACAAGTAAGTAAAAACTTCTCAACAACCTCGAAAATTGATTCCATATCCGTATTAGGTTTACATACATTTTGAAAATAATCCAAACATTTTTTGAATCCTGATAATTTAATATAGCAAGAAGAAAAAAGTTCCCTTGATATTATTGTCTTCCGTTAAATTATTAACAATATATTCCCATAAAAAGGCTTTCATACAAAATTTAGTTACATTGATATTTTAAATCTTTTATATTACAATCTTCCTGAAAATAATAAAATGTAGAGATACACTAGCATTTGTCTATGAAATTATATTGTATCATATTTTTTAAACTGAATTAAACAAAACCTATCTCTATTTTAAAAAGGGTAAAGTTGAGTAATACAAAAATAGTTTAATAAAATCAATAATGCAGTAATTTCTCAGAGTCAAAGAAAATTCCACTATTTTAATTTAATTTCTCGCAACTAAATGAAAATACTTGATGTAATATTATAATTGCTTTATTTAAATTCTTCATCGCGACCTAGGTTTCGTGGTATGACAACATCTTCCGATTGACCAATTCAATATTTACAAATTACCCACCAGAAGATGCTGTCATAAAACTAAGTCGAGGTTATGGTAAAGAATTTAAATAAAGTAGATAAAGTATTATTTATATGAAACTAAATGAAACTAATGTTGGCAATAATTTTTAAATTAAAGTGATCGAATAAATCTATAAATATTCGTAATATTATATAAACAGCACATTAAAAATAAAATTAGATTGAAATTTTATCAGTGGAGATAAAGCAAAGTCCCTTTTATAACAGTGGTTTTAAATATTCAATTGGCAAATTTTAAACTAGTATAATTTTGTTTGGTAAATATGTTTGTCTGTCTGTATTTTATAACTGTTTTACTTGCAGACCCTTATTGTTATGAAACTAAAATTTGGCAAGTTTACACATATTTATAATGCCAAATTAAAATAAAATTTAATGTTTGAAAAAAGATATTCGGTATATTTTACGTACATGTAAAGACGACGCAATTTTTTGGTAACTCTATTGTAAGGAAATTTGTTGTATAAGTTTTTTAAAAGTATTGAGGGCATGTCACGAAAAATTCTTCAATACAGAGATCCATTTACGCAATATAAAGCTTAAAAATTATCATTTTTGATAAAGTTACATACACTCACCCCCTCAACTGGTATTTTGGATAACTGACAAGTATCACAACAGAAATATATAAAAAAAAGTTGTAAGTAAAATTATTGCAGCTACGAAAGCTTCACGAGTTTGCGGATAATAATCGATCATCGACTTTTGACAAGTAGTTGAAACATAAAATGTTTATCGTGTATCCGAATGAAATCGATGGCAAAAATATTTTTTTTTAATCTCAAATGTATGTTTATAATGTCCTTGAAATATATAATAGGTAATAAATTTATGTATTTACGTGGTGTGAAATAATACTGTTGAAATATGCACCATGCTTTTATGTCTGTGAAAGACATAGCAGGCAATATTTTAACAGAGAACTTGAGGAAAAAAATATCTTAAAGAGTTGAAGGGAAATACTATGTGTTCTCAATTATTTATAATATCATACTGTTGTTCTACTAGTACTTGAAGGGCTTCTTTTCTTTGAAAGAAAAATCGTAACTCAACTTTAGAAATGAATATAATTGTAATTAGATATATATATATATATATATATATATATATATATATATATATGTGTGTGTGTGTGTGTGTGTATATATATACATATAAAATTTTAGTACTCCCCATCAAAAATATCAAGGATATTTTTCATTGCCCATAAATCTTGAAAATCGATATAAAGGAAGATTTTACAGTAGATATACAGATAAATCATTAATTTATAATTCTGTGTGACATTATAACGTAACAAAATATTTTTTTTTTCTTTTTCGGCATCCGATGTTGTTTTATATCTGTAAAATACCTATTTATCCCGCCCAAGGCTCGTGTACTAATTACAAATCTAATCAGATAGCCCTGAACAGGAAAAATCGCGACAGGTGTGCCGCCAAAATTTAATCATGAACTAGTTGTGGAAATTGCATGAATTGAATTGCCTCTAGCCATACATTTTCCGAATGGTTATAAAATTTCCAAATATTTTTTTTATTTACGATTATGTTGTTTATGTCGAGATGTTTTTTATTTAAAAATCGAAAAAAAATATCAAAATAGAAAAATATCAATTTTTTGTTCGATTTTCTTTATTTAAAAATATTTTATGGGCTAAAGCGGATGCAAAATTTATTTCTTTTGGTAAGAAAAACTCAAATAAATAAAAAAATATCAAAGCAAAAATTATGAAAGAAAGTGACTTGTAGAAACTATGTCTCTGGCCGCGCATGGAAGAAATAGCTACAGTAAACTAATTATATTTTATTTTAAAGCATTCTTTGATAAATTTGACATAAAATTCTACAAAAAGCGTTAACTTTGAAGAAAATGAAATGATTAATTATTCGAACTCTCTAAAGAGTACTCTAATCAGGTGAAATAATATTTATCATTCGATTTGTATAATTCCATTTACACGTGCATATGCTCCAAAATATGTATAAAGAATAAAAAAAGTATTACGTTCATTTTTCATTATTGTTTGTCCACACCACATTTCGTGGCAGTTGCATTGAAGGAAAAAAAAATTCTGGAGGAAACACAGAGAATCATATTTTTTTATAAATCAGGCTATTTTATTAATTAACAACTTTGTTTCATTTTCCTAAAGAAAATGTTTATTTGTGGAAGTAATAATGGTAATAAAAAAACGCAAGCAGAAAAACTGGAATCAATTTGAGGAGTCGTTTTTTCATAGATTGTCAATGAATATAAAAGATTTTTTCATAATTACGAACATATAACTTAATTACGAACATATAATTTTCATAATTACGAACATATAACTTACACACCGTGATGTTTACGCTCAAATGTTATTACGAACATATAACTATAATATATAATAACTATAATATAACGCTGTGTACACCGTGATGTTTACGATCAAATGTATAACTTCAATCGGTAAACATCCGTTGTTTGTTTATATAAAAAATAATGACGCGCTACTTTTTTACACAACTGCGTGTTTTTGCAACACTTTGGGTACGATATAAGCTATACACGGTGATTCTGTCGAATAAATATTACCTCTTTCGGAAACGGATGTGCCTTTGTAAACACATTCGTTTTTAATATAATTAATAAGTCGAGCCCTGTTATTTAAAAGCAATCGCCCAGTTCTATAGAACACTTGGGTGACAATGATAAAAAATATACACAATGGTCCTTACGAATAAATACTATTTAACAAAATAGTGCTTATAAAAATAACTTCGGGCGCTTTTACAAATACGTCATTTTATTTTATACAACAAAAAAATTGCTCGCTTTTCATTAAAAACAAAATGTAATTTCTGGGCTTTCAATGTTTATCTGTTGTGTGCATGGAAATTAAAATAATGCATAAAGTATTACGTATCAAACTTTAGTTAATTAAATTATAAAAACGAATACATATGACAATGTATCTCATATTAATAAAATTTTATCATTTTAAAACTTTTGGAAGATGCTTATCATCCAAATTTCTTTGCATCTGCGAAAAAAATAATTTATTAAATTTTTTTTTAAACGAAACATTGTTTTGTACTGTCGCGAAAATATTATTAATATATATAAAATTAATAACTATAAAAGCTAATATGGTAATCAGCCGCAAACGCATAACTTATTCAACTGAGGAAGCTAGAAATATCTTTCCATTCTGGGCTCGAAACATATTTTTTATTACTTTATCATAAAATATATAATATCTCATCTGGTAATATGTAACATTATAATTGCAATTACTTCGGAAATTAATACTGCTTTAATTTTTTGTCGGCGTACTTGAATATGTGTGAATTCAACGGACATACGTCGAGTTGTGTGTTGATGTTTCATAAAACAAATGAAACTAAAATAATCTTTAAAAATGGCAAATTTTAATTTTATATATAACACAATAATAATTTAGCTTGCTTATACATGGAACACCATGTATTACGAAGAGTTTAGAGAAACAAATGCACTGTTTCAAAGCGGCCAACAATTAATTTTAATAAATATATTTTTACCATTTAGCTGTCGCGTCAAAATAGTAAAATGAACTAATCTCGTAGTACGTGTATCTTTACACTAAACAAAGAAACGTAACAAGACGTCCTCTATTCATAATTTTTTTGTTTTTTTCTTTCAATAAATGGGCCGATACGACCTTGAATTTCTAGTCCGCCGACCGTTTTGAGATTAATAAGCTTTAGGGTAACGTGACATGATGGCATAAACTTTTAAGGTACAATTTGTCCTTGAATTTAACCCTCTTTTTAAAAGATAGATATAATAAGTAAATTTTACTGAATCGTATAGCTTAGAACTACAAGTAAATTGTCCATATATTTTTCTGAAATATATGTAGCAGAGATCAGAGTTGAAAATATATTCATTAAATTATTTTAAAATGTTCTATTTTATTAAACATGATACTTAAGCTTTTACTAATTGTGTTTAAACAGCAATGAAAAAAGACCATCTACTGGTGTTATATATATATATATATGTATGTGTATATATATATATATATATATATATATATGTATGTGTATATATATATATATATATATATATATATATACTGACCAAAGACCATTTACAATTTTTTTTATTACAATTAAATTTCAGGGCATTTCCAATGGGAGAATTGTTTAAAAATAAAAGTCAATTGAGATAATATTATTAAATTTGATTTAATTTAGAATTTTGTAATGATTAAAATTTAATGTTCAATTATATTTTATATATCATTCTCTTTACTCTTTAAATAGATGGCCAAAAATTTAAAGCTTGTCTATTGATACAAATTGATATGTCGATCCTCTATAAATTGTTTTTTAAATTTTTTCTAGTAATAAGAATATATAATCTGCTTTGTATTTCAAATGGATGGGTCTTAGATCATTTCATTTAAAGCATTACATTGTAAAAATGATCAAATTTAAAACATGTCTTATTCTATTTCCCAGCAGAGAAATACGTCATTATGTGGATAAATAACGTATTTCACTGCTTTTTCCCCTTCAAACGTTTTATCAAACGCGAGTTACGTAATGAAATGAAAGCGGGCGAAGCTACTTGTCACTCATATTGTGTTGCTACTGCTGCACCGTTTATCGCCGGTTCTCTCACGGCCTGCTTACCTCCAAAATAAATAGATATACTGAGGCACAACGTTTATTATTATGGTAAATTAGCAGGACACCCTCCGTTCTCAGACGGTGTTTTTTGTAATATCTATCTTACGTAATCGAACACAAATATTGACTGTTCCGTAACAACATTGATATAGAGACATTAATAACACTTTTAATACTACCTGCGTCCTAAGAAACAACATCGATCAAAGTGTCATTACAGCCGTGCAGTGTGAGCTTAATAACAAACAGAAATAATAAGCACATTGACAAGGTTTTCGCCTATATAATTGCAGTATTTAATTACTCGATTAACGCACGAATTAATTTAATTTTAACTAAGTAAACATTTAAATTTTTCAGACCAAATGACTTTTATTCATAATTTACCTTCATAATATTTTTGCTATCATTAATGGTTACATTAGTTTTAGTGGTAATTTTTTTAGATATGTTTGCACATATAGATATTTTTATACTTAAATATTTCAAAATATTAGATTATTACCTCTTAACTATCTGCTTTATATTTCGTTAAGTAATAGAATAAATACTATCGTTTGTAGCGAAGTTGATATGGTTTTTAGTTTTCAAAAATATATATCCCAATAAAAAAACAGGTTTGTTCATTTCTAACTTAATACGAATTTTAGGACTCCGTACCTCAAAAAGAAATGAAGTACATTTACTAGATCATTTCGTTGCCCGTCTGTCGGTTTGTTAAGATGCTATTTCTCAGAATTACGTTTTTATCAAGTAGAATTTAATATTAAATATTTAGAGTAAAATCAAGCTTCTAAGTCAACGCAATCAAGATGAACCTTAAATATAAGGCCATTGATGCTGTATCTTCGGATTTTTGGAAATAAATCAAATCGAGAAAATTGTTAATTTGTATTTATACCACAAAAAGTATTTTTTTAAATATGCGCCTGTGAAATATATTGTAGGCAATATATTTTTGTTCCAAAAGATTAAAGTGTTGTAAACAAAATTTAATGGGAATATTGTTTGTAAATGTCTAAATGTGCACAGTGCCCTCGTAGTGCGGGTTTCACTGGTGCATAATAGTTTTTTAATCTGCAATATTGATTAAGTTAATATTATATTTTAATTATTTTATTATAATTATGAGTACTATGTGAAATTATTACCAACATACTAAATAAGATATAAAATAAAATTTTGTTTTGAAATTCTATGAGTTATCCGGCAGCACGCCTTGATGAGGTGGTGAGAAAAATCGTCACCTTAATCAAGGAATGAGAAAAGAAAATAGTAAGTTCTGTGAAAATGGTGACATATGAAGATTTTCATTAAGTTTCTTATTCAAACTTTGTGCTCTTTTTCAGACGAGTATTTGATGGAATCAGCAGATTATATAAAGAGGTGATGGATTAATTTATGATTTTTTTTGGACAATGAACTGAATATATGGTAAACAAGATAATTTTTTAAAGTGAATGTAAATAATCAATAAAAACAAAAAAGAATTAAAATTATGAAAACACTATATAAATACATATTTTCCATTCAAACAGGATAAAATGTAATCAATTTTTGGATGAGATCTTGGGGTTTAAAATAAAAAAGAAGAAACTAATTAAAAAAAAATTAAAGGCGTCAACAATATTTCATAAATAATTTATTCACCTGTTAAGAGTCAAGCAATTAGTTTAAACTAATGCATCAAATGGCTCTTTAACTGATTGTTTCTATTACTAACGTCTTCCATTCAACAATAATATCCCAGTACTTCAATATTTGAATAAGAAATAATTTTCCACCTAAACGATAGTAATATTACTTGTTTAGACACAGGTATAATATAAATTATTGTATGCTTCTCGGCCAAGCAGTAAAGTCATGCTGTCATACCATATAAACCGATCCCCGTAGAGCTGTAAATGAACGAATCGATTACAGCTCCAACTCAGTACTGTGAAGGAACGAGCAACATATTTCAGTAAATTCCAAATAATAAGAAGCCTGAAAACAGTTTTAAATTAATTTTAGGTCATTGAGTATAATAGATGAGACGGTTTTTATATTCGTATTTGTATTTCATTTTGCACCTGTTTGTAATATTAGTCTCGTAACATTTCTGCAAATATTTTTTGGCTTTTTATTTACAGGAAAAATCATTTTAATTTTAAATATTGGCATTTTAAATAGGTTTTCATATGCAATAATTTAATTATTATATTTAAAACTTTATATGTAGTCCTAAACCATGAACATGTTAAGATTTATCCTGAGATTGTAAATAAGATATTAAATTAACAACAAACAAAGGCGTTATCTGAATTCAACGTCAGGCCTTGTGGTAACATAGCAGGATGTATTCCTTTGTTCCCCAAAGCATGAATTAGATTTTTCTATGAATGGCAGAGTTTGGGAGAAACTGTATCAAATAATCACCTAAAAAGTCAAATACAGTGAGAAGATCTCCCAGTAATAATTATGGACCCTTATGTCCACTTAAACTTAATTGATATTGATTAAGTGGAGATGTCTTTAAAAAATTATATTTTAAATTCTTAAAATGTTAGTTTAAAATGAGATAATAAGAGACTAAAGTTTTGTTTTATTTTAGTAATAAAAATTAATATAATAAGAAACTAAAATGTTTTATTTTAGAACCAATGCTATGGCATAATAGAGTACAGCTTCACCCCTTGCTCATTATTCACAGGTTGCTTTACTCGCTTTTCATCATAAATGAACTTAACAAAACGACGGCATCAAATCCCAACTGGTCTTTACTCATCAACTGAACATAAGCTTCGCTTCAATAATCAAAATATACGCAGTCTCAAAGGAAATATTAGGGAGTTTAACCCGAGTGCCCTAGTCAAAAAGTTTGATATAATAGCAGCGAGCGAGACGTGGTTGGATAAGTATATACACGATGGCGAGATTCTAGACAGGCGTTACACGGTGCTGAGACGCGACCGGGCTACTCGCGGTGCTGGCGTTCTGCTTGCCGCCCGCGTGTCCTTCATGTTGGAATGCCTCCAATAGAATGAGGTCGACGGCGAGCATTTGTGGGCGAAGATATCTGTTGGCCACAATAGTGTATATGTTTGTATAGTGTACATTCCTCCATAGATATCTAGTGATCATCTTGAATTATTTTTATATACACCACCCTGTAAACGCCTTAATTCTAATGTCCATGTAATTATTGATTTCAGTATGTATTGTTGTCCCCATAAAATGTTATATTTATGTGAATATATGTTATTATTTTGCTTATTTGTAAATTTTAATAATGCAAGCAACAGAATGCTATATGTGGTGCTATTGAATGATGATGGCGCGACCGTGGAGCGATGTTGCCTGTTATTTGTGAGCGAGGATCAATATCATCCTGCAATTTTCGTGAGTATCCCTACTGCATTACCTCTATTTAGTTCTCAGTCAGCTTCTAATATGGATTCCCGCATCAGCTGTAACTTTTTGAGGGCAGATTATGTCTCGCTTTATCGTCTCCTATCTGAGATCGACTGGAGTGATTTGCAATCAATTGACGATGTGAATGACGCTTTCGATTTTTTATAAAACTGAGTTTTCTCTTCTATCAATTCATATATTCCCCTTAGAACCTAAAAATGTTTAAGATAAAGTACCCAGTCTGGTTTAATCAGTAGTTAATTGTTAACATCATATATAAATATTATTTTCATCGACGTTGGAAACAACATCGATACGCTAGTGACAACGAGATTTCATTTCGACCTACAGTCAAACGTGATATTACCTTTATAATATAGAATTAAATTTGAAAAGCAACTCTGCATCGTTTTGGTCATATACAAGCACCCAAATAGGTACCCACGGCGCTCGTGACGTTGTTTCATGCGATGGCGTGATTGTTCACGGCCCAACCGTGGCCCAAGCTTTCTTAAGCTAGGCATTTCCAGTTGGTGTAGACTACGAACGTTCCTCGACTAGACGTTGAGGCGGCGGCTCCTTGCTACTCTACCGGAGCCGACGTTGATGTCACACGTGTCTCTGATAGTGGTCCTCAACTTGCTTTCTTCAAGCTGAAGAGATCAGTACGGGTCCCAGGAGGGGCCCTGAGACAACCAGGGTCGAAAAGTGGGAATAGATAAATTGGACCCGATAGTATACCCGTGTATATATTTAAAGCTTGGCCTGATATTTTTGTGAAACCTTTGAAGTACATATTAGAATTTTTTTGAAAATTGGTTGCTTTTACTTGCGTTGGAAAGTGACCCGAGTATTACCTACACCTAAGTGTGGCGCAGGGTTAGATGTAAATAATTTCAGACCGATCGCTATCTTCTATACACCAATTTAATTTTTTCTCCACACAATTAAGGTTTTGTTTTATTATTGTTCATTAAACACACGTGCTATGAACGCAATTTGAAAATTTGAAATTACACTAGACTACTTCTTTTGTTCGGCTTTCATTTTAGGGTTCCGTAACTCAAATAAAAAAAACATAAAATAACCCTTATACCTGTAGGCCCACTTCATTGTCAGTCTGTCGCTCGGTCAAAATCCTTTTTCTCAGGAATGCCTACAGGTATAGAGTTGAAATTACAACATAAAACTTAGGTCCGCCGTCCCATGTAGCTATATTAAAATCAAGCTTCTAAGTTACCCAATCAAGAGGAATCCTAAAAATACGGCCTTTTATGCCGCAGGTCTTGATAACAGCACATAAATCTAAGCATATACGGAACTTTCTGTTGATCTAGAATCATAAAATTTGGCAAAAGGTAAAAAATTACAGAACAAGTAAAGAAAAAATTTAAAAACTAAATTCTAAGAATTGT
>JAYKKI010000085.1:670000-772500 GCA_039881145.1 Druceiella hillmani | reverse complement strand
ATTGACGAATATTTGGTTCTCAGTTGCAGATTTTGGCTGATGTCCGATCTATTTAAATCATTTTAATACAACGAATTTGTTTTTAAGGAACTTTTTCAAATAATAACATTTTTTAATGATTTTATTAATAACTAATTCATATGTCCGTCAGCCCATCGGCCACAGGATTTTTTTTCTGAAAACGCTTACGTAGAATCGAAAATTTGGCATGAAATATATTAACTAAAAGTGATTATATTATATTTTTATTATAGTACACCTTAAAAAACCTTTAAATTCGATTTTAAATTCGATTTTATTTTACACATATCCAGTTTTATTGGTGTACCTCAGGAACATAACTAACAAAAAAAAATTCTATTCCTCTAATTTCCGAAGCTACCTAACCTAAAATAATGAAAAAATAAACAAGATTTTGATTGAATTAACATTTGCCTCACTAAATTCGGCGGTACACCGGGCTTTTTTCAATTTCTTATAATGTTAACAAGAAAGGTCAAGTATTTTCCGACTGAAATTTTGATTTCTAATGTAGCCGTTTAATCAATGGATAAAGCGTATTCTGAAAATTATCTTATATATTTTTTAATATTTATTTAAAATATTTTAGGAAAATTGATAATATATAAAACTGCCCCAAGAATGGTTTAATGTTTGAGGAGCCTGCAAAATAATCTAAACCCTTATATCTGCTACGGTCGAACACACTTGGATGGAGGAAAAACCAATAACACAATAGTGATGCACTCATACATAATGCAAACTTGTTACTCTGTTGCCGGGGACATTTGGTTACCGTGCTCCTAATTACATCTACATAATTCTTGTTATTTGTTGTCCGATTTATTATATTTTATCATGTTTTATACCACATTCTGCGTGCTATTACCTGTATAAAATCTAATTAATTTGTGATATATTAGGATAGTATAAAGCATATCCAAATGATAATTACCAAATTTTGTGTATAATTAACTAAATTTACTTGTAATTAATTAAATTTACTTTAATATAATAGGGCCAGATAAAGCATAACCGGATGTATATTTTTAAGTCTCCTTTGCAGTGTAATTAAATTCATATGTAATACGTTAGGATCAGGTCCGATGTATTTTATTAAATTTTAAGTACACTATAGTTGTGTTTACGTGTAAAATTTTAGTACAACCATTACTTTTTAAATATTTAAACTTAATTTATCGACTAATTAATTTCAGCGTACGAGGAAAACACTTAGAGCAATGTATTTGACAACTGGTCAAAAAAATGACACAAAAGTCTAATTTTCACAGTTAAAAATCTAAGAATGCAATATTTTCCTAAAGTATCTTAAAAGAAGTAAAAATGTAATTTCTCGTAAACAATGTGAAATAACTAAATACAATTATGGTTATTCAGCCCAAAAGAAACTTATATTGGACCGGCCTTTATATCGAAGAAAACCGTTTTAAGTCAATATTAAGGTATAATTATCGCTTGTTTTTTTGGTTTCCTTCTTTGGTCCTTCATATTTGGATCCTTTCTACCTCGGAGATACTTTCGTCCATCCGTTGCTATTTATACCATTGTTAAGTCGCAGTAAGATCAATTTTAACCGTTTTCTTTATTACTTTGTCTCTACTTATTTCATGGGGCTGAGTTCATTTTCATCTTCAATTCATTTTACATATTTTTGCTTTAAGTATTCAAGTGCTTTGATATACAATCATGAAAACCTATAGGGTATTTCCTGTGGATCTACAATCTTGAAAGTAGACATAATTCGAGGTCTTACAGCATGAATTAAAAGAAAAATACAATCGTTTCTATTTATATGTGGAATTATAAATGCTTTAATATGCATCGGTGAAAGACACAGCAGGCAATATATTTACTTTTTCATATATTCATAGTCATTTTCTCAGAAAGCATGCTAGGTAGAAACTTAAAGTTAGGTATAGTAATATAGATTATTAATAGACATGTCATGCACTAGCAATTTATTTTAAAATATTCACATAATACTTAAAGAGATGGTAAATAAAACTTAAGTTTTCTTGAAATTTTATAATTTGTTTAAAAAGTTTAAAACTTAAGTTTGTTGATATGAAGAACGCACAAAGATTATACTCATAATTTAATTTAAATATTTTAAAATTTATACCAAAAAATATGCATCAATAGACCATTCCCCTACCTCCCTTTTTTTCAAAACTATTCAGCCAAAAATCACGAAAAAAACAAGTTTGATGAAATCTGATTACAGAACAACTTTAGCGATTATTCAAGATTTTATGACTTTTAAATACCCACCATATTTTAATATAATTGAAAAATGTAATACATTTAGGTAATACATTTACGTTATGAAAAATTAATACTTGTAAATATTTGCTTTACAAGTATTTAAGCGCCTTAATCTATACAAATCTCTCGCAGTGATTGATAGATTTTTCCTAATATAATGCTTAACTCTAAAAAAATTGTCATTATTTTATATTGTGAGCGATAATGCCACTGTATTTATAGTACTTGAATGTGATTGCGAGCAGTGACGATGAATCTATTAACTTTAATAACTTACGTTAAATTCTGAATCTTATCATTATGTCATGAAGGCCATCATCAACCATATTAGGACCTGTACAAATATTAAATAATAAATAATTTAAGTAACTATAAATTATCACAAACATTTAAGGTATATTTATTAGCACATTATTTTAATTTATAAAACTACTCTGACGCTGTTATTATTACTCCAACGGTGATATGACAACGTAATGAATATCACTCCATAAGCAAGTCTTATTGTCATGTATTTTTGATTGTTTGTATTGAAGTAAAGCATCTCGATAATAAAAAAATCAGAAGTGGAGTGGAATCGTGTGTTTCAATTTGCCGAAATTTACACTAATTCATGCATTTTTTTATAGTGTATATTTCCTTTTTGATAATAGTTTGCTGTAAGTGAGATAGGTAATAACATTAAAAATTTAAGTAATAAGCAGATGATGCAGAAGAACTTCAATAAACGAAAACTTTATACAGCAGTAAGTACATCTGAGCTTTAGGTAATTTTTATTATCGCAATTTCCGCGAAAAATCTAGCATTTGTCTAGTATTTATAAAAACGTCTTTTTCCATCCATGATCGTCACTATACTCGGTACCATATCGATACTTTTCTGCTATTTCACATAAATAGGTTCATCAATAAATTGCACTTATGAAACAACTTCGAAAGTTTAAAGCGATTTTTTTTATGAACTTCTGTTAAAGCGGATTTTTGTATGAAACAAATATAATTTATTTCATATAGATAAATTATAATTTTTCAGCATTCAAGTTAAGGAAAATTTTCTATTCAGTGAAAAATCTATTAAAATAAATCCATACGATGAGTTCGCTTGTTTAATTTTTAATGGCAAACTGTCTGCAATATCTATTACTCTTATTGATAATGATACATGAATTACCTGGAAACTTTCTGATTGCTTCACTATGTTTAAATATATAATTTATGATGAATATTTGTAATAAAATATACTGATTTTTCTCATTGACTTTGTTATGTGATAAAATAAGTGAATTTTTATAAATTTGTAAATAAATTTGATCAACGAAATATTATTATTACTTTCGTTCAAAATCTTTCTTCGTCAGTTAGATACTGCTTGTAGAGACAAAGACATATTTAAAGACAGGTTTCATTCACGTGACATTCATTATTTACGAAACGATAAGAAAAATATTTTCCATTCTGTATTGCAAAGAGTTTTTTTATCAGAAGTTGAATTCTAAATTTTACCACCTATACCAATAGATTAAAGAAATTATAGACACCTTTTTTCTTAACTTAGTTATTTGATATTTATATTCTAAATTACAGAAACTTTGGTCAGTGTGAATTCCTACTGATTCAAATAATTTATTTTAGTTTGTTTTATTTATGTAAAAAGTATGAATTAAAAAGATAAATTTAAAAGTGTTACGTAAATCGTGATTGTTTTCTATGGAAAAATATTAGCGAAGGCATATGGAATAAAACCTTGCCAACATTTGATTGTTTAATATGAAATAATAATGATAATATTTTAATTAAGGCGATTATTACTTCTTATATTTAACTCTCGTGTTGTGGAATTGGCAAACGTCATGAGGTGGAACTGGTGCGAATCTCAACTGACTGTCATGGGGTGAACCACGGATAAAGTAAAATTTCTTTCGCAGTTAATAATTTATAATGGTCATTGGAACGTATAGGAGAATATGATCTATTTCTTGGTATTATGATTATAACAGAATTTTTACTAATTTGTATGAACGGTCTAATATATTTTCATTTAAAGCTTTTGAATTAATTATATTAACACATCCTCTTATGATTTATGTATTACACTCTCTACAAAACTGAACGCATGATAATCAATTATGATCTGCAGATTCAACGAGAATAAGATTTAAATACGCTTTCTGATAGTCTCAACTGCCTTGTTTTTAACGCTCAGTCAGTTTTGCAGGCAGTCGAATTCGTTCGTCATTTGTTTTCTCAAGCGTTACACAATGACGTGGATGTTGCTCAAGAAATCTCGTTTCAAAAATCGCTTAAAAACTAATTTTCCTTAATTATATAAGCTTCTAATATATACAAATATATACATGTATGTGATTTTGTGTGTATGTGTATGCATACGTATAATTAGTTCATATTTATAATAATCTAATTTCGTTCGGACTCTACGTATAACAAAATGAAGCGGCTAAGTGGATACAACAGCTTTTCTTATGATATTAATATGTTTATGCAATGTTATGGCTGTTTTCAATTCTTATACCCAACTTATATTTTCTATTTCTCCTCAGTTTTTCTCGCGCTTAGCGTTTTCCAGTATTTACGACTCAAAACAAACTTTATTCCTATAAAATTTGTAAACATGTTACCAAAAAAAATTTTACTCTCTGCATTATTGGAAACGTCCATTGCTGTAATAAATAACTTCAAACCGTATCGTGTCATAATATTTTTACAACACCGCTACCGACTATACTACCCTTTTTACAATACTGCTTAAAATATTAATTACAATACATAAGAATATTTAATTGTTTGCTAGAAATTAAAACATATGCATAATGAAAGAAGTTGAGGCTGTTTGTACAAAGCGGTGGAAAGAACTATGGAACGTAATATTTACGGTGTTATAAGAAAGACCTTGTGTTTCTAAATTTATTGTTATGTGCAAAATGGCTTGCAATTTTTAGAAAATTATTTTAGTTCATGTCAATATTTTTGCTTCAAGGTACAAAATACCATGGAAATAATATACAAAATACCATGGGAGTACATGTGCTTTAAAAATCTATATCGTAATTTACACATTTAATTAATTTTTTTTTTAATACATTTTCAATGAGTTTCCGTTCATAACATAATTTAATTACAAGGAAATAATAGGAAACGGCCTAGCAAAATAATACCTAGTGAGTAAATTTAACCTGCGTTTGAAAAATCCCTTGCTAGCTTTCTTTGCAATCTCGCTTCCATAGAAGTAATAACGTTAATAACTTGTACGACTTACGAAGATGACTTATGATTTCTTCTGTTCTCCAGTGCCGGTAACACCATTGCACTATCCGTGCCTATCCGCGTTTAAGTATACCCTTCACAAATAGTGGTATAGCTCTGTAATCTAAGCATCTACGTTCAATTATGTATTGCATAAAAGCCTCATCAGAATTTATTCAATCAAATTTTAATTATAAGTGAACAAATACACAGAGAGACAAAAGTTGGGTTTCAGTTATATGACATTTATTTCTAATGTTTTATACCAAATTTAACAATTCTTGAAATGTTTTTTTTACTGCGGCGTATTTTGCTTTATTATTCTTACACCTCTCCCTGTCGTCCATTGTTGAATTAAATTTATTGGCGATTCCCAACTGAGCCAGCCTCATGCAGCATTATGTCAATTTAATCTATGAATTATTTATTTTTTAATTTTTGTGTCAATCTGCCCATCTGGTAAATACGGGGTTTAAATATTTTTCTCAATCTTTGGACATATAAGTAATTTTCCTATTTGCTTAACTATTTGATTAAGGAGATAACTGAAAATGTAAAATTCAAGCCAAAAGATAGTTTTATTAAAATTTCACTTCTTTATTTTACTAGGTCATTTAATAAACTTTATGCAGTATTTATGAAGATAAGTAGCCGTTGTTTATTATATCACTTCTTTGAAACAAATCTCAACTTAAACTCAATTTGCTAAACATATCATATAATCTATTCTACGTAAGCTACAAGTACTACCTTGTACCGTGTGCGCTCGTATAGACAGCGGCCCATCTCATGAATAGTTCATTGTTCGCGTCAACCCCAACGTTTACGGTTTACGATAGGTAAAGCTGGGTTACGGACAGCCAATTACAATGCACGTGTCGGTTATTTGAATAGACGCTATCACCGTCCGTACTTTTAGTTGGCTTTATTCATTCGTGGTAATGTATGTGTGTAGATAGATTTTAAGTTTCGAAAATAGAGATATATTGTTTAATTCTGTAAATATTACTCTTGGAAAATAGAAAATATAAAATACTTTCATTGTTATATACTCGAATTATATATTATACTTGAATTTTATATATTATACTTGAATTAATATAATTTTATATATTATCTTATAATAAAAGTGCACCTTTTCCATATTCTTAGGAGTTCGATGTGTTACATAATATTATAAATGCGTCACCTTGGTATACTCTCCCGACAATAACCTTATCATTATTAAAAACATCTCTTGTAATGAATAAACATTTTATTATATTTTTCAATTAATTTAGAGTAGTGCATAATAATTTAAAGCATAATTTTAAAAGCAAACTAACTTTAACAGTATTATCAAAATATTTTTTTTTTAAAACTTGCCATTATTGTGGCATTATCTGACTAATAAAATATTGATTTTATAGAAAAAATGACATACTGAAATGATAATTTTTCAAATAATTGAAAAGTCTAATCACAAAACTTTCTAATGAGTTCTCTTATGTTAAGTTTACTTTTATGACAATTAAAAGCAAAGCCATTAGAACTCAATAATTCAGGTTTGTTTTTGGCACTTGCGTGAGTTTTTTGTATTGAAAATATTTATTTCATTATACAGGGAATTTCTTATACCCCAACCAGCTGTGCCGCACGGTTTCACCCGTGTAGAAATATCCCCACACCCTCGGGGTCAACAAATGCTTCTGCTCCATTCACCAAACCGACATCGATAGTCGGTGTCGGAGGTATATCGGCGGGAATACCCAGGACGATCAGTTAATAAATAACCCGATCTCTTTATACCTTGCCCTTTTTAAACAGATGCCCTAGACATCCGTTACTTGATATATTACTTTTCTGTCCCTGTGTAAAAATGGTGCATATTCTTTCTCAATATACTGGTTTTGTAATAGAAACAATCTTATAAACCAGACGTATATTTCCAGAGGTTAACATGAATAAGCAAACAAAAGGAACATGCAAACTTTCCGTCTTTATCCCTGTTCTGTCCTTGTAAGTACATGCATAATGTTAATAATTATTCAACTTCAACAAAGAAAACATTTCTAACACGAAAATTATTTTTGAAATCGGACGTGCAGTTCCAGAGGTTATAACGAACAGACAAAGAAACAAAGAACCTTTCGCCCTTTGCATATTAGTGTATACTATAGAATTATAATGAAAAATACTTGCATTGATTTTATGTGATTAATTTATTCACAAAAACTAATCACTTTTGAACGTAATAAATCGATATATTTCTATCCTTAAACCTAAATAAAATGACAACTCTTTCGTTTATAATATATTGTGATATAATACACATGTTGCAGCGGAACATATATTACTTAATATTGCTATCAGTTGTTTTATGGTCAAACTTTCAGAACAGTCAAACTTTATACGTTTCGTTTAAAATTGTTCAATGGCATACACTTTAACTAATAACTTTCAACTTCGGAGATACATTACATATCACTTGTTATAAAATAACAATCCCGCCGCAAATTTCTGCCTATACATTCACTATTATCTCAGCAATTACCAAACAAATTCTGCTTCAGTTTTCATTCAACGATTGGTTTAAGAGAAAGATTCCGATGTATTTAAAATTTGGGGATATTTCATAACAGTTACCCGAACTTTGACGACGGATTTTGATGAACTTGGAAAAACATCTGTCAGAGACTTAGATGTAGTAATCATGTTGACAAAATGGGCGTATGTGAGAACATTATTATTCGAAATTTCAAGTTTCTATGTCAAGCGATTTCTGAGAAAAACTGACTATGGAAACAGATAGACGGACATGTGAGTGGTTTTATATGGTGAAACTAACTAAATTAGCAATTTTTTCAAGTTTATATTTTTCCAACGTACCATTTAAAAATACAAATTGAAAAAAATTATTTATTTCAGAATTTTAAATGCCAAATCCTCAAAAATACGTAATAAAACGTGCAAAAAACTGTCAAAGCTCTCATTTTCAATTCAAAGCCAAAAATCATAATATAACAGGGTTGATAGAATTTATTGCTTTTTCCGGCTGTAAAAGATAGAAATACTGTGAAAAATAATACAATAATAGTTCTCTACACAAAAGAGGCAGGCGAGATCGATGGTAACGATAGGTTTAATATAACTGTAGAAACCATTATATACTAAAACCTAAGTGTAAAACGTGAAAGAAATATAAATAAAGCTTTTTTAGAAATATTGGTCCTAATTTATATCGAACGAAAATATAAATTACATATTTAATATAAAGTGCGTTAGGCTGACCTAAACTTTTTATTTTATCCGCAATTTCTTCTAGTCGGCCAAAATAGACTTTGGTTATAACAGAGTAATGAAAGAAACTGCAATAGTATATTATTTAAAATCATAAAAATATTAAATTCCTTTTATATTTATAAATGAACAATTACTCTAAGTATTAATATGGGTCAGCAAGTTGAATAGGATGAACAAATACAGAAGAAAGCTATAAAAGAGTAATTAGTGAAACAAATACGAGGATGTCTAGCGAAATATCTGGTTAAGGGTTATATAAGTTCTCCTAAACAAGGGTCACACGAAAGCCTCTTCGGGCATCGAATACCCTTGAAAATCTCGAGAGCCCTATAAAGCTCTTCGTTTATATATAATTCCGCTGACCCCTAAGCCTAAGTTGGCTATCAATTATTAAGGTTGTGCTTACAACTTAAGTACTTAGCGGAAGTAGAAAGGTGGACATTGAAAAGCACTTTATCCACCCAAACAGGCAACATATAATTGTGTCGGTAATAAATCGGAATAGAGACCTGATGTTTCAGACGTTGCGGCTGGTAACGATCAGATGTAAGCGTTTACTGTAAATTATCTGGTATGAATGTGTGTATGAATTTATATATGCTATTTTTAAATAAATTGCATCATGATATCAGAAAAATATTCTAGAGATATATATTTAAGGATTGACTGAAAAAGTCCTACCACTAATAAATTCTAGAACTTCTGCGCTTTGGTCCTTTTTTTTAAATGTAATTATTTTTAAATGCAATCTACTGTTATGATCGTTTATGAAAATTTGTTTACGTACACCCTATATTTCATATTGCTTTTTCTCTTATAGTCTTTCAAACAATAAATTTTTCAGAGTTTCTTGTTATAGGCAACTGGAAAATTTATCAGTCAGGCGTCATACCGGACCGAGAGAGTAGAGGGGTGGGAAATAAAATATTATTAATATATGCAAATAGTTTAATAGAAACCACAACCACGTACATTTAAATGTTTACGTAAGACCGTACGTGTCTAGGGAATTCCCGTAGCGCGATATACACTCATCGTTGTTAAAACCTTAACGATATTTATTTATTTATCTACTTTAATATATTTAATTGGTACATATGGCGAACTTATTGCTACGACAGCAATCTCTTATAACCAACCATAACGCCAGTCCAACCCCGTTCGACGAACGGCCGGGAATCGAACCCCCCCCCGGGAATCGGGTCCCCGCAGTGCGCCGCATCTTCAAAGGCCGTATGTCTAGTGATCAACCAAAAACACCACGGCGACGACTATTATCAGAGTTATTTTTCAATACTTCAGAAATTAGCAGAGCATACCGAATTAAATAGCTCTGTAATGTAAATTAAAATCAGACAGATTCTACTACATTAGTACATGTATATGAAACCAATGATTCATTCCGTTTTTCCATCTATTGAATTAAATTTTATCTTTCCCATTATTTTGCAAAATAATAATACGATTATTATAATAATCCTGACTTAGAACCATAGCTGTATCATTTCAATGAACTCCATTTTAAAATTTAATACAAATTACTCTGTTTTTTTATTTGGTTTTGTAAAACGGATTCTTTTTATCATTGTAACATATAAAATAACTATCCCACGCAATTTCTCCTGCCAAGAATTTACCATTGGGTGATGTAAATATATTAACGTCAATAGTCCCAAAACTAGGATATCTAGAGTCACTTTCCGTTCTGACAACAAAATGATAGTCAAATTAGATTTTAACTTAATTAGAAATAAAATTATTCTTGCAATAAGTTTAGACATTACAGTGCTATATTTTCCATGTGTTGTTTAAAACATCAATTTATTTTCGAAAATTTTAATATAACTTCTGAGCGGTGCAAATATAATAACCAAACAAACAAAACATATTGGCACATATGTCTGTATTGTGTTTTATTTGAAAAATTAAAATTCTAGAAACATTTTAATGCCCTATATTAACCATTAGCCAAATCTATCCATTAGTTTAACGTTAAGTGCAAACGAATAGTTACACAGTCCAACAGCAGACAGGTAAACAATAATTCCAGGAGTTTTGATCTTTTATTTATTACAGCTCCTGAACTGATTTACTAAAATATTAATGTAAAATCTTTTCTCTTTTTGCTGTCTTGTTATATGTGTAAATTTTCATGTTTCACTAAATTTCTCGTATCTGTGATCAATTACAGTTAAGAAATATTTAAAATTGAAGACAAATATGAAAAGTATTAATACAATATGGTAACAGAATTATGTATGAAAAGAGAAAATTCCTAACTTCCCACTTGTGTTATCCAATTGATGTTCGTCTGAAGAGCAGATCATGCACTTTATAGTTGCCCAATGATGCTTTATTGTTGCCAAATAATGTTTACATAAAGTATAGATATTCAGCTTTTAGTTAATAATAATATTTTCGTAAACATTTATAACATAGCCAAATTCAATGTCTCCTTTATTACGCTAATTGAAAATTCAGTATGCAGCGCCATATTTCTGTAAAAAAATATTTCATTTTTAATTTATTTTTTATAACAATATCAATTATAACCTGTGTCTTGCATGTTCAAACTTTTTTAATATTTTCCAAATTGAATGAATAATTTATTCTCATCAACATTCGTGTCGACATTCCATTTATATTTATTATTGGAATTGCTAATACGTTTTTAATCCCGGCTGGTTCTTACAAACTTATACTTTGAAAATATTTTGAAATTTAAGTGCTTTGAAATTTAAGTGACACAGAGACATATAGCTACATATTTACCATCTTCATTTATGAGTTACGATCACTAATTCGGAAAACTGATAACATATTTTATTCAAGAAAATCGGGTGATTTAAATTTTAAATAAATGACAAGACCTTTTTGAACATCTTCTACACTATCAATTACTTTCCGTTAAATATCGCTTAGAGATCTGAACAAGTAATCAGATGCCAAAAATTTAGATGAATAAAGCCAATAATTTATGAAAAAGTTAAGAACACGACTGCGCTAAAAAAATTAACTGGAAAATTTAAAAAATAAGAAGTTACGTATGTTTATTTAATCACACCAGTAGACTCCGCTCTAATTTCTATCATAACATATCATATTAATCACAGAGAAATATATGTTCGTGGGTTAAAATTTTGCTTAATCTAATAGCAGATTAATAGAATTATATATTGTACCAACAATATAGCTTATACTATAGACTATAATATTCTGTTTTAATTAAATGTTCATGAAAATCGTTGATATATCTATAAAACGTTACGGATTTGAATGTAATATAACTTGATTTTCATTCATATAGTCATATCTATCTTTCATCCCAACTACCTACACAGTGAAATATCAAAATTAACAAAATCAAAATTAAAATAGTAGTACTTCTGAAGAATCAAATCTCCTAAATTACAAGGTTAATTTAAAGCCAAAACCATTTTAATTTTTTCCAAAATTAAGATATGTATCCATAATTCTGAAAAAAAGAGCGCATACAGACGTCCATTCGCGACGATGTGTATCATGGCTGTATAATTTTGGGTCACTCATTCGCCGTATTGCCTCACTCGCCCATGGACTTATTTGTGCATAATTGGCAGATTGAGTTATAAATATTGACTGGTGAATGCTTTTTGTTTTTATTGGCACAAACATTTTAAAGATTTGAAATTTTGCAGCCAATTTTTTTTCTCTCAAATGGAAAAAGCCCGTCAATGGGTTATATATTAAATATTTTTTGTTTTTGTTATTTTTTTCTTTTTATTCCATTTTATACATCCATATTATTATATATTTTTAAAATCTTCTGACGAGCTCTTGACTATGATACCACTCTTAATAAGTTTAATTATATAAATATTTTCTTATTACATATTTATTCTAACGTAATATATAATTTGTTGATTCTAACGTAATATATAATGTGTGTCAGACTCGATGGCCGCCATTAGGAAAACGTGGTTTTTAAAAAATTAAATCCGCATTTGTTGTTATAAAGTTAAAATAAACCTATTTTCTATTAGAGGTGTAGTTTTTTTTTACAATTTCTCAAACATTGAAATCTGCCACTGGACAACCTGTATTAGTGATTGGTAGTGACGTTATAATAAACTAATTTCGCTATAAGCGAGGTCTGAAATACGGATGTGTGAGCCTGAATTACTCAATGGGATCAAGAGAAAATTATTTTCATTCCCAAGTAATAGGTAAGAACTTCTATAAAAATTTAATTTTTATCTATATACTGGCACACAGACTACGTGTTAACAATTGGCAAAACGTCAACAATGTAGCAAACGTGTGTGATTTTTGGAACAACACGTTAAATATTCAGGAAATATTTTGTCAAAGTATCTTATTGTGAGCAACTAAAACTAAAATTATTTCGGTCAATATGAATCTTAAAATGGTTGAAAATTTTCATTTAATTAAATACTTTTTTGATATAAAAATTGTGTTAATTTACCTTCCATTATATATTTCTATTTTAAGACTCGTAACCAAATTTACATTTTATCATTCCGTTGTATTAAATGCAGATAATAAATATATTTTACCCGTAAATACAAGAATATAAAATTTATTTTTTTTATTAGAAAATTCAATTCAAATATATCAACTAAGCTATGTTATTACACTGCTACTATTACAGCATTAAACTTCTGTTACAATAAATGCATATACAATTTTACTACATGCATTTAAGATAATATTATTAACTAAAATTTTAGTACGTTTGTTGCAACGTGGCTCAAGCGTGCGGAAACAGCAGGTATTTAATGATTTTGAATAGAGAAGGGGCGTACCTGCCATGAAATTGTTACATTTATGATTCATTTGTTTTAACTGGTCACGTATATTTTCATACAGTTTTAAAAACACCACTTCAGACTTATTTTTTGTTTTATGGAATACGCAACCAAAGACTAATATTATAGAAAAGTAGCAGGAAACCACACTCCATAGATTAACTGATAGACATTGGGAAGTAGCTAAGATCGCCTTCC
The DNA here is from genome assembly GCA_039881145.1 of Druceiella hillmani. Lineage (NCBI taxonomy): Eukaryota > Metazoa > Arthropoda > Insecta > Lepidoptera > Hepialidae > Druceiella > Druceiella hillmani. The sequence goes on along the minus strand of JAYKKI010000085.1, from coordinate 758,665 downwards.
TTCTTCATCTTTACATAAGGATTATGGTAACAATTATTGTATTTTCATGAGATGTGGGTAATTTTGAATAGTATCAAATCGATGCAACAATTTTTCAAAATTTTATATCGACATAAAATTACTTGCTAGGTTTGTCCACGGACATATTTACATTCGAGTGAAGATATAAAAGCATGTTAATAGAACTTGATTTTTTTGCAAATAAAAATAACATAAAAATGAATTAAAGTAAGAGGTAGGTAATAGCAAAAAGTATGAATTGATTCAGTATATTTTAAGAAAACACATAAGAAATTTAATCAAAATTTTGGTATTTATAAATGCTTTAGTGGAAAATGACCATATGGAAAGACTCGTATATCAAAGAAGAAACCAGTGTCAGTTACTTTAGCTAATCCAAAAGTCCCCATTCAGACCCTAAATATAATTAATTTTTTATTACAGTCATATTCATAATTATAAAACAAGCTACTAAATTTTATTTTCATGAAGTCTAACTACTAAAAAAACTTCTTTAACTCAACAGTGATGGTAATCCATATAACAAAAAGACATTTATTTTTTTTATACTGGCCTGCAGTGCCTTTTGGGTAGGGCCAACTACAAAGGGAAAAAAATATTATATATATATATATATATATATATATATATACATATATATATATATATATATATATATGAATGGGTATTACGTGTAATTTTATTTTATTCTGACCAAAAATCTAATTTCCAAAGTTCTTAGTAATCTAATTCTTTCCAAATTCATGCATCTTGCACCAATTTTTCACTAATTCATTATTTAAGATGACTGATTGGGCAACAAAACCGTATAACACATATATTAATGCAAATAGTAATAAATTGTAAACCAAACCACATTAAAGATCAATGCATAAACACCTTACATTAATACGTTACAAGCGTTTCACATTAAATATTCCCAGTAAATATAATTTCACTCAGAACTTATGTTTTTGTTGGCAATTTTTTTCTTAGTCTTCTTTGATACGTGCGCAAATAATGTAAACTCACATGTTTTAGCTTTCAAATAAAAGCCGATCAAAACCACAGACACAGCTCACACATATACAGTTAGTATAGGTATATGGAAACATATATCAGGGACGTGAATGTACTAACCATGTACTCCAATATATAATATATTGGACTACTACGAAACGTATTCATTGCCTTCCATTAACATAAATAAGCAGTAATTTCGTTTTATCATCTTCAAGTTGCTTGTGTACCACTGAATTATTGCATGTCGTAAAAATGTTTTGCTGTGATCTGAACTTGCGCAGAAAATATTTATTAGTTGCTAACGTGGCAAAAATTTTCAATAGTCAAATAAAATAGTTTAGAAATATTGACTCTTTAATGGCCGTACGCGATAACTCGGTTTAACGTGCTACTAATTTGAACCACGATACTTTTCAATGGGACATTTTTGAACTCATTTGTTCAAGGTCTTAAAAATTTAACTTATGGTGTACGTTTTATCTGCCTCTAATGTTTAATCTACAAACATACCTACATATATTATTCACTTAAACAGCTTGAATGGGGAAATTATGAATAAAAGTAAGCCAAGAACTATATATATACCCAGAGTACCTCATTTCACCTAATGAAATTATAAAGAAATCACAAATATTGATTTTCATAAGTTGACAATATAGGAAGCTTACCTTATAATATCATTTAGTTTTATATTGTCATACAACATAACGTTATTTTATAATTTACTTTTGATATAAGACCAATGTTTGAATAATTAATCCACATAAAAATAAAACCTGAAGCAACACTAATGTTGCAAAGCAATTGTATTTTTCCTGAAACTTCAGTTATGTTCATAAACTTTCTGTTTTTTTTCCTTTATTATAATGGAACCTTCTGCTGGAAAACATAGGAAAATAAAGCACGAGAAAAATTTTAATTCTTAATAGTAGAAATATGTATAGTTTGTTTACTAGTTACCTGACTTTATACTACGATAATTAAATACTTTCAAGCGCTGTTGATGTAAAATCATTATGCTTTAACCTATTAAGATTTTACAAGCTTAAAAAAACTTATGTGATAAACCATCAATTACAAACGGAAAAACTACTAATCGTAATACTATTTTACTTCGTGGCGCAATTATTAGAGTGCAAAAAATGACATCACAGTCTAAAATATATATACATGCAGCGCGAAAAATAAACTTAAAATATACCACACTGATACATTAACAATAATACAAGACGAAGAAAATATATGACAATATTAGAATTCCTTCTAGTGATTTAAACTGAAATTTAGCCCTCACAGCCCACAGTTTATAATATTATCGCCTTGGCCACATGAACAGTAATTTTGCAAGCCAACTCTATTCAATTTTAAACTCTTCACCTTTTATGCATCACTCGTCCTTTTGTAATGCGAAAGCAGCAAACTAAATTTTAGTCGGGTCTCAGCATCAAAGTTCCTACCTTAACTCGATTCAAGTACGTGGTTAAAATTTCACAACTCTCGGTACGTTGTGAGAGGTTTTACAAAAGGCGAGACCACTGCCATAAAAATAAATTTTCCAAGTTCTCTTCAGGAATTCATTCAAAGATTTACTCTTCAGTAATGACTTGAATAATATATGCATAATTTGTTAAAGGGTTAAGTTAAATGGCACGTTTACGTTAAAATTATACTTAAAGTACTCATTTGTAATTCTGAAATTCGTATGTTCAGTTAAATCAGGCCTTCTTAATACTAAACTTATACTATACATCTATATTGTAGCTAGATTAGAATATAATTTAAAATATATTATAGTTTTATATTTGCTCTTATTTATTAATGATGAGATTACTTATATAACATTCCAGTAAAGCTAGAATAACAGGCGGGAAAAGTAATTTTTTTTATACTTTCAAACGACGCTATATATATGTGTATATATATATATATATATATATATATATATATATATATATATATATATATATATATATATAAACGCGGTTTCCAGGAATAAGTGTCGGACAAAGAAAGACGCTATTTGATGGTTATAAAGAATAAACTGCCTTTGAAATAAAACGTAAAACACGCCCTTTTTCTTATTGAGTGCAAACCAAAATATTACACGTAACTCTTTTTACTACACCCAAAACTTGCTTGGAGCGCGGTCCTTACCCAGGTAGTTTTTGTGTCTTCGTTTTTTTTATTGGTTATTCCCCTGAGCGGCGATTAATGAATGATGAATGAAGATTACAAATAATTATGAATGTTTTTTTAAGTTTTCTGAAAAAAAAATTACCTTTTATATTTTATTTTAATGACAATCGACTATTTTTCCGTCAACGAATAAGGTCTTTCTTCATTCGAGACTTATCCGAACACCGTGTATATATATATGCATACATATATATGTATATATATATATATATATATATATATATATATATATATATATATATATATATATATATATATAGTAACGTCTTTGTTTGCCCGACATTTATTCCTGTACACCGTGCATATATAAATAAAATATCATACAAGAAAAGTTAACAGCAGAATTAATAGAAATGTCCGAAAATATCCTTTCAATATATCGGTGGTTTTCAGGGTTCCGTACTTCATAAGGTTAAACAGAACCCTTGTAAGCCCTCTTACAAGTTCGTCATATGTCTTTCCCAGCTGCATAAAACTCAATAGATAGCACTAAAAACTATTTATATGGAAATTTTTGAGGGGCTAACTAAGTACTCGATTTTGTTGAAATAAGTATCACAAAAATATTTTTTTCACAATTTTAAATGTAAATATGTGCCCTGTTCTTTTAAGAAACTACTCAATTAAAAAATATAAATTAGGGATTATTAAATATTTTAAAAAAGTATACATTAATAATTATTTTTGATAAAGAAACCCATTTCATTGAAATACCTATGCAACTCCGATCCCCGACCTATTCTTTTTCGGCAAATTTTATTTTTAGTAAAGTAGTTACTCGTAATTGGCAAAATATATGAAACAGGATAATATACAAAACGAAGGCAAAAAAGCAAACAAGTCACGAAAAACTCCTCTGATAAAGTAAATAGTAAATGGAATACGTGAAAAATAAAATTATCATTGATCCTCTAAAAAAGTGCAAATTTAATTGTTTACGTAATTGTACTCACATGCAGGTAAACATGCACGAATGCTAGAACGAATTAAAATGTGAACACACGCTTGCGTACATCACACATGTGCACATCACACAGGCATACTCACACACATTTACTTGCCCGCACACTAATAACACCTATATATCCATATAAACATGATCAAACTATTTTATTTACAGCTAGTTGCGAGCAATTGAAACTTTGCAAGTCTTTTATATGAACAAGTAAAGTGAGATTTGTGACCGATGATTAGATGGATTTTAATCTGGTCTAGCTATCAGGGAGATGGAATTAAACTTACAAGAAAAGTGTCTTAAACATTTGTGTGATTTTCTAAGCGCAGATTAGCCCATAGTTTTTTACCCCTTACAATATGTGTAATACATCGACTGACCTATGTAAGTTGCACTGCATCTCTTATTGGAAGATTGGGTTAAATTATAAATTAATGTAGCCAACGTCCGACTAAATTTTGGGAACCAAAAACCTGTAATTAGCCTATAAATTAACAATAATCGTGATAAAAAAAATGACAGCGCAAACAATAAGTAATTAACATTGATTGTGGCTTGCAAATTTTTGTAAATTTTTTTCAAATGTATAACTCTTTTCGTCCTTAAATCTGGGGCAAACGCAGCATCTTCGCTTCATTTTGGAACCACTAGAAACAGCCTCATCTGAACTGGTCAAAGTTTGCTTTTTGTTGACCAACTTTTGACACATTACGGCTCGTATATCTTTGATCAAGTTTGGATTATTTTTCAATCTTTGGCAAACATGTGGCTTTTTAAGAGTAATTATATATTTTCGACTTTCCATTTATTTTTGGGTTATGTACATCCCAGAAATCATAATCATTAGCAACTTAAATGTGCATTATAGCGCTACAAATTATGTTATTTCCTAGGTCCTTTATATATATATATATATATATATATATATATATATATATATATATATATATATATATACACACATATATACATGTGTGTGTGTATGTAAAATACATTATATGTACTAATATAATAAAAGAAAAAGGTTATTTTAGTATTCTTTTTTCTACCTTTTAGCTAACAATGGAGTTTTGCATTTAGATAATACACGTCCGATATTGAAATATAGACTGTATGTAATTATTCTATAATTTATTAAAAAAAATATCAAGCATGTATTTTAAAAAATTATGCTAGCTGAAAACTGTCAAAACTATTAATCAAAGTTCACTGTTGGAAACTAAATATAATTATCTACAAATGTTCCTTTGTCTCTATACTTGTAATTTATTGTTTAGTTTTTTTTAGTTATAAAAGTAAAAGTTTATCTTTGGATAAATTTACGTGGTACCTACGTATTTCCACTCGGTGGGAAACTCTTGCAGACGAAGAGTTTGCACATTTTCCTAATACTGCGCGAAAAAAATGGCGGGAAAAAGCTATTAATTTATATGCACAATTATATAAATGGATGTGAGTACAATGTGACGAAAATTTAAATGTGAAATAGTACCATTGATATAAATACAAAATTTTAATCAGTAATAGTTTGCAAGACCCATTGCTCTTTATCGAAGTTAGATTTAAGTGATTGGACAACCTTTTTTACGTACACACATTACCTGGTCAGCAATTTCGATAGTATCGTTCCTATTATTTTAGGATTTATCTTAAGATATAATTAATAAACTTGTACAATTAATTTCAAATGAAGGTTAGAGGGTAATTCTTTAAAAATCCTCTGTATTTATTAATGTTTTTCACTAAATCATTTTAAATACCACTTTGAATAACACTAATATGGTGCTAACAACTGTGGTGAGTTTGAAAAATGTCAGAAAATTATAGTAGTGTTCCTATGCAAAAGGCAAAATAATTACTTTCCTTTTTTGCTACTTCAATTATGTCATTCTTCTTAATGTGGAAAGAGAATAATATTACTAAACACACATACATTTAACATGTAAAGGCTACAACGGTACTTTTAAACCCAGGTCACTTAATTTTGTGTTTATATTTTGTTTTCTTCTTAACACTACAATATTTATACGTAACTAATTCAAATAATATTTCACACGACCGAAACGCTGTATCAAATTTCAAGTTTCTTCAGTTTGTCAGAAAAATTGTTATGACAGACAATTATGAGTATAGAAGGATACGGACATGTGAGTAATCTAAAAAGAGTTCTCTTTGTTGTCCGCTTGAATTGGGGAACAAGAAAAATTGTTAAAAAAAATTGTAGGCATGGTTCTTTCGTACCCAATCAAATCATGAACCTAACCTAATCTAACAAGAAAAACCTATACTTTTTGTGTACTAAATATTTTTGATTTCTATAATACTCTAAGGTTATTATAATTTTATATCGCTGTTATTGCAGAAGCTTTGCCGCGAGAATCTTAACTTGGCCATTTTTGTTAACACTACATTAAAGTTAATATCATTTGATGATCTTACTATTATCACAAATATGTGTCATTTTAAATATTGCCAAAGGATTCAGTCATAAAATATTTTTACCTCTCCAAAATCAACAAAATATCCCGGAAAAACTTCAGAATGCATGAAAAAAACTTAACTGCCATTCAATAGACTTTACTAGAATTTCCAAAGTACGTTATTAACTTGGCATAAAACGGCCCCTGGAAAAGTGAAAAATTTGTCAGAATTATTTTATTGGTCCATTTAAAAGTTTTACATTCTTCCGTAAAACTTTTAAGTGGACCGATAAAATAATTCTGCACGCTTCCATACAGAAGTATTGGCCTGATTAAATGTTTTAGATATGCCTAACTTAGTCTCTAAGGCCATAAAACCTTCGGCTAGCCATGAAGATTCTGTTGTTATTTCTAATTTCAGATCATTACAACATAAGATCAGAGTTTCCAAATACTTAAACTAATTTACAGTTTCAGAAGTGTAATTTCGTATCTTCAGAGAAGATAGGTCACGGGTTTTATTTGTTGGTATTAACATTTTTGTTTTGTATTCATTGATAACAAGTCCCATCTCCTTTATCACATTCTCAAGCGCTACAAAAACATCAATAACTGAGCGTTTTGATCTTCCCGTGATATCAATATCGTCAGCAAAAGCGAGAAGTTAGAGACTCCTTTGTAGGATCGTGCCACTTGTGTTCAATCTAGAGTCTCTAATAGCCTTTTCCAAAGCGATGTTAAATGATAAACAAGATAGCAAATCTCCTTGTTGAAGGCCTTTTTCAGTGAGTAATGGTTCTGAGAGACTTGACGAAATTTTTATTCTACATGGCACTCTTTTCAGAATAATTCTGGTGAAACTGATCAGCTTCTTTTGTATGTTAAACTCCAACAAAGCCTCCAGTAGTTTTTCTTGGTTGTCATAAGTAGCTTTAAATTCAATAAATGGGTGGTGGGTGTCTATATTGCATTCTTTAATTTTCACAAAAATATGTCTGATGGTGTAAATTTGATTGGTCGCTGATTTTACTTTCTGTGAACAACACTGATAGCTTCCAATGATTCTGGAGGTGTAGACTTCTAATCAGTTGAATAAACAGCGGAGAAGATCTTATAAGCAGTATTTAGTAAATTTCCCTGTAGTTACTACATTCTAACTTGACTATTTTCTTGTAAATGGGACAAACAGATCCTTTTTCTCACACAGTGGGCATTTCTTCATATAAAGATCAGGTCATGAATTGCTTTATTTAGACTCTTTTCGTTGATTTTAAAGAGTTCAGCTTTGAAGCTGTCGACTTCAGCTGATTTATTATTATTTAGACTCTTCATTGCTACTTCCATTTCACACAGAGTTGGTGTATTTTGCTTACCTTTCCTCTGCCCCTCTTGTGTAGCGTTTCTGGGTCATGATTTTATATGCCTAATGATTTTCTTCGCGATGTCACTGCACTCCTCATCAAACCAAGGGTTAGTTTTTTGTTTTTGCATTTTTGGTATTATCTTTTTAGACGCATTAGTGATAGTACGTTTGAGATCCTGCCACACAATCTTCACTGTCGACATCATCTGTCTCATCACTATCGTGTTTTTTACTTCTGTTTTGTACTCTTTCATTATCTTTGTCTTCTTCAGTTGTTCAATGTCAATCTTGTTACTGGTATTGCCTCTTCTTTTGTGATACAATCTATTAATTTTGTGGCGTAACTTTGAAGCCACCAAAGAATGGTCAGAGTCTAGGTTAGCACCTTGATATGTCCAAAAGAAAAAAAATACCATCGTTGTGGGTAGCATATATATATATATATATATATATATATATATATATATATATATATATATATGTATATATATATGTATTTATATATATATATATATATATATATATATATATATATATATATGCCCCAATATGTATGTGTATGTATATATATTATAGTAATACATATTATTAATCCATATATATTGCACAAGCTATCTTTTTTAAATATTGGTGTAAAAATTAAAGAGAGGGTAAACAAAGTACTCAAACAATTTCGTGCGTTATCAATTAAAATTATATTTTTTTCAAAAGGAGGAAGACATAAATGAAGTATCTGAGCACATAAAGAGACGCTTGCAGAAAATGGATAAGATCTGACGTCAGTGGAAGCGGCCGATGAAGCTAAGAGGAAAACCATCGTGAAGCACACAAACATCATTAGAATGTTTTGTACCGTTAATAGAATAGGAAATATATTACTGAGAAGAAGTTTAAACAGATTATGGAATCCAAGTGATCTCATTTGATTAGCAATTTATTAAACCTATTAGTATTAAACCTTACAAAAACTAATCAATGTTTTTACAAAAAATGGATTAAAATTGAATAACCTGTAGTTATTATTGTATTACGAATAAAGCAAGCTGACGGTGCCAAGGCTGTACAATCGCCAAGTCTCTCTACTATTTAATTTGCCCAAAAAATAGATACATATTGCAATAATAACAGTCAGTAAAAATAATAAATCAGGTGTCAGTAAAGATGTCTTTTATAATGTAATCGAAATTATCTAGATTTACTTTCTGTTACAGCGTCACCTTTCTAGGACTTGCATCTCGAAAATACTATACAATAAACCCTTATGCCTCCCCCCCGCCTAACTTTTTAACAGTCATGGCGTATAACCTATATTTCAATGATAATTCTATCAACGATACTTTCTCCTTATGGTCGATTCTTTTATTTAGAAGTAAATAATTTTTTAAAGTTTTAGTAATAAAAAAGCAATATTTTGGTATTTATAATACCAAGGTTTATATATTTCTAATCTGTGACAAGAAACATTGTGAAAGGCAATTTCAGGGGGGTTTATCACTCCAATCCTGTTACGTAATGTAATATGTCCTTCTGTGTTCTTTTTGAAACAATGCGCTTTTGAATTAACGTGAGCAAGTAGTTGACCATGAAATTTACTTTATTGCTATTTAAGTTAAAAACTTATGCACATATGTCTAAATGGCTGACTGAGTCATCAACAGACTTTTGCAATTCACTTAATGAAGAAGTTATATTAAAAACTTATGGAAGAAATGAAATATTATTAATATACTATCAGTTTTACATGAATGCAAAATTTATGTTAAACTACAGGAGTTAATTGCTGTCCACGCATAATTTGTATAAATTTCCCAATATAACTTTTAAGTTTTGTTAATAATTCAAGTGGTCAAAATCTCAAGTATATATTTATGCATGTCAGCACTGCATTTCTCCTCATTTTATTCTTGTCGACGACGTAAACTGGTAACGGTTCACAGAAAGCTGTTACGGTATGTATGCGTTATTTTAATGCGTGACGAAATGGTAATCTTACAATTAAACCTTTTCATTTAAATGAACTTTGACACTAAGCATTATGTAAACAAAGGAAACAAATATCTGGAGCAACACCTTCATAGATATAAATTTTTGCGGCATACATCTAAATTTTCGCTATAAACTCGACTCCAATTTTAATCCGTTATAAAGCTCACTGCTTATAAACTAAGCCCGTGCCGGTAAAAAAAAAGTAAGACTTGCAAAATGCTGAAATGTATAATGGAACCTTCCATTATAAATTTCCATTACAAAAAGCGCCGACTTATTCACCGCTTTTATGAAAATAATTTTATAATACTATATTTACGTAGTTTTAAAATGTTAATGGAGCCAAGTTTTATTAAACCGTTATTTGACATTAATTACTTTATTATTCTGGGTCATTTAAAGCTTTATTTTTTTAGTATAAACATAAACGTACAATTTAATGAAAAATTTGCTGGGTATAAATGGATATTATGTTAAACTTATTAAACTGAATTTATATGAGCATGTGCCGAAATACAAAGCAATTTATGTCAGTTTTACTTTCTACCTAAATGTCTATCGAGTATTGAGCTTGTAATAAAAGATATAAAGACAGTTTCCTATTTGTATTAAAAAAAAAACGATTCTGGTTGAGAAACTTATTACTGCTGAAATTCTTATTCGTAGTTTACAAAAACTTATTATTGTTGTGTAAATCAATTTAATTAGTAGCATGTAAATATATTTAACTACAAAAATTCCTTTGATCCTATATACTTATTCGTTATATTTAAATAATTATAAAGGCACATAACTTGTGTTTATTTATTCGGTATTTAGGTATTGGGCATAAACGTGAAACGAGAGCGTGAAAGAGAGAGAGAGATAGAGGAGAGGATCTATTAAAATACTGGCGGGAGACGCCGCCGGCAAAGACTTTACTTGTATGCCAAAAACTATACTTATAATACTTATAAGACGAATTCCGTTTCCCGCCCGCAAAAGTTACAGGCGGCAGCAAATGAATATTTAATAAGTACGCAACCTCATCAACTAGATAAATTTCATTAGTAAACTACAGTAATTTTCTGACTAAGCTACTTTTCTAAATTTAATTCGGTTTGGAATCAATTGTCTAATTTGAACTCACATTTAATCTAATGTGCTATTAACATAAGTATTGATTTGAAAAGGGATATTTCCGCCAGAAAACTAAATAAATAAACATTTTTTATTACATATTTAAGTTTACACGCTTTCATATATATTTTTTAGTATTGCGGCGAAGTTTTTAACCTCTAAAATTTTTCAGTTCACCATTTTTCATCATAATAAAAAGTATAAATTTAAAACCTTGAATAATATTTGCGTTACGAAGTAAATTACACCAGTATAAAAGTATTTTGAGTATGAATTTCAGCTGATTTGCTATGTAATTCTCAATAATTTATATTCTTACTACTAGTGCTAACTGAATTCTTAGTTGTATTACGAATACTTATGGGAAGGTGTTGTACCTATGGACGGTTTTACCAATGGACACCACTGATATCTTAAAAAATAAACACCGGACCGCAACCAATTGAACGCATCCGTAAAGTATTTTTGTGGTATGGCAACACTGGCTTGCAGCCATTTTCTTTCTCTTGATGCGTAGTCTGTGAGAGGTTGTTAAAAGTTTTCACTCAAAAAAGTAAGTATTTATCTGATGTTACTTCCTATTTTTTCTAAGATTTATGCAGAATGTAGATAATTGCATTCGGTAAAACGGTAATATACATTGTTTAACAGCTGTGCCCAGTGTTATGGAATAGTGTGAATAAGTATTTAGCCGGTGACATGATTTTTAGGTTATATTGTCATATTATCACAAATATTTGCATGAATACTTCAAATTTGTAATTGCTATTTGAATTACTGAATAAATATTAATTGAATTGCTTTTTTCAGTGCCTCGTAGTAAGGATGGAAAAACGCGTAGAAAATTGTGTTCAGAAACATTAACGGAGGCAATTAAAGAAGTTAGAAATGGATGTTCATTGCGAACCGATGGAGAAAAATACAACATACTCAAATCTACAATATTTAAATATCTCCATATGAACGAGAACAAGTATCTCAGCCAGAATGATATACAAATTTTAAGAAATGACATCAGAAGAGTATTCAACTAAGGCGAAGAGAATCAACTCGGGGAATACTTAGAAAAAGCTGCTTACCTACACGTGGGGTTAGATGTCAAGCAAGTCAGAGAACTTGCATATCAGTTTGCTGTGTTTAAAAAAAAAACAAATATCCCAAATACCTGGCATGCACACAAAATGGCGGGCATAGGATGGTTAAGGTACTATCGTCAACGGTATTCACATTTATCCCTAAGGAAACCCGAAGCAACCAGTCTGGCGCGAGCAAGTAGCTTTAACAAAGCTAATGTTTCCAAGTTCTTTGATAACCTACAAAAAGTTATAATAAAACACCATTTCACCCCTGAAAATATTTACAATCTTGATGAGACCGGAATATCTATTGTCCATAACCCTAGAAAAGTATTGGTGCCAAAAAATTAGGTAAACTCACTTCTGGCGAACGGAGTGTAAATAATACTTTGATTGCATGTATAAATGCAGTGGAAAATTCAGTTCCCCCCTTAATAATATTTCCCAGAGTTTTCTTTAAAGAAAATATGCTAAGAGGTGCTCCTCTAGGTGCGGTGGGTGCAAACCAATCAGGATGGTCAACAGAATTAATCTTTAGGAAATATTTAGATCATTTTAAAAAATTTGCTAAACTTACAAAAGATAACCCGGTTCTCTTGACGATGGACAACCACGAGACGCATATCTCAATTGAGATTATTGAGAAAGCTAGAGACAATGGCATAGTTCTCCTCATATTGCCTCCACACACCTCAAATTTTATGCAACCCTTAGATCGTTGTGTCTTTAGACCCTTTAAGACGCAGTACAAGAAATCAGCTGATAGATGGATATTAAATAACCACGGGAAGCCAATAACAATATACGATATCGCCGAAATAGTTGGTGAAGCGCATCCCCTTGCTTTTACTCCAAGAAATATAAGTAAAAGTTTCGAAGTAACAGGCATATACCCGTTCAATAGGTATCCCTATTATTCAGCGAAGAGGATTTCCTATGCTCATATGTTACTGATCGTCCGGAGCCTATGTCTACAGTTTCTGAAAATTCATCTCAAAATCAGTCTGTAATTGAAGAATCAGCAACCAACCCGAATTCAGCAGAATCTGTTGCTGATCATGATCGTGGTGATACATAAATTCAGCCAACTCCAAGCTCATGTGTTGGTCAATCCAAAGTTCCAGTGTTTGATAAATCTGCTGATGGTGCTGGATCAAATAAAAAAAATGAAACAATCACACCACACAAACAGCTCATTCCAATAGTAACTCCCGAATTAGTACGCCCATTAGTACGAGGAAAGAAAAGAAAAGAAAAACTTGACAAAAAACACAAAGGCTTCTTTCTTTTAAGAGCTGGTCCTAGCCAGACCAAAAGCCTAGCTACAGATAAAAGGATCAGAATTATTGAACAACATCAGTTGCCCTATGCTATGTGCATTGGTTGTAAAAACATGAACATGAAACAAAATGCTGAATTGTTCGTTATGTGACTTAAAATATCATAAGAAATGTGTGCCAATATAGACAATTTTGATTCTGAAGATGAGTCGGACTTTGTATGTTCCAACTGTTATGTCATAGCTGATGATAATGATTCAGATGTCTCCAATAGTTCTACCTTAGAACTTTATGAACAGTATCGCGATGCCAAAAAAAATGTGATTGTTTACTCTTAACTTTCTTTTATAATAATATTCTACTTGTTATTGTTGATTTTTCTAGAATTAATACTAAAGGAAAAGTCTGTCCACAGGTACATTGCCGTCCATGTAGTGCTGTCCACAGGTACAATGACAGGTTGCACCTGTGGACAAAAGTAGTGTTTTTAAAAAAAGTGATTTATTGTAATAATTAAAACGCCTATAAAAACAAAGATTTCTAGATGTTAAGCGTTGACTAATTGTACAACAATTTTTTGTATTACTCTAAGGCTAACAAAATAAAAAACCTCAAAAACCTCATTTTATTTAAAAATCTGGAAAATGTCCACAGGTATAACGCTTTCCCCTAATAAAGAGTAATTTAAATTTTAAACTATATTTTAAGCATTATACTAGCGTGAATTTATTCGGAATCAGTTACGAAGTTTTTTACGTTATGATTATCTAAACAGTCAAGAAAAAAAGCACGTCGACGCAACATTCCTCAGAAAATATTTAAAGAAATATAATATGATATGGAACTTACAAAAAGTAGATCTCGCTAAATATATTCAGAACCATATATTGCAAATAAGTTTTGTTTACGTATGCATCGATATCAATATATTGTAGTCATTTTAAAATGGATGGAATTTTAAAACTAATATTATTGTATTACAAGATTCACAATTAAAATGAACTACGTGATGTAGTATTATTTTTATTTTCTATTATTTTTAATATAAGTATATATATATATATATATATATATATATATATATATATATATACATATATATATATATATGTATATATACATATATATATATATATATATATATATATACATATATATATATATATATACAAATATATAGGAGTTTTATTAAACTATTTAAAAATGTTAATTTTTCACAAAATATTACCTTTTGTATATATTTCACAGGCTTGAAATCATGGTGCATATCTCAAAAGTTACGAGATCTGGAATTGAAACTATAGATCTGCTCCTAGTGACATGTTACCGACCTTTTTTTCATAATTTTTGGATCAGTAATTTCAGAAATAAAACGGTTAAAAATTTTATTTCCGCGTTTTTTGTAATATTTTTTTAAATACGTAATTTTAAGCTATGGAAAATATTTGTCTATTCCTCATAAAAAAAACCTCTAATAAAAATATTTTTTTAAAATGTTATTTTAAATTAAAAGGATGTATATTAAAATTATGCACATTTTTTATGTTAAAAGAATGTATTAAAATATCAATTTTTACTTTGCATGATTCCCGAGAAATTAGGCTGCGAATATTGAATAACGTAATTTATTGCCCATTTTATCTCTTGTAGGCGTAAGTATATGGCGCATAATTAAGAGGTTATGGTATCTAGAACCATTGCTATAGTTTTTCTGCAATATTTACGTTTATTTCTAAATACTAATTTTTTTTTTATAACATTAGGGGGAGTTACTTCAGAAATAAAGCTGGGAAAACACATTTTTTGGCACATTTTTCAATATATTTCTGAAGAAATAATATCTAATATTGTGAAAAAAATATTTCTGAAACTCTCATGACTTTTCAAGCGACATCCCACAATACATATGAAATTAAAAAAAGTTCGTCTGCTTATTTTTGCCCTGCCCCTCCTTTATGTTTTCCGGAAATATTTTTTTGTATATTTTTACTCTTGATATATATGCAGGTCAATATTCTTCCTTACTATGCCAAATTTCAAGTTTCTACATCAACTAGTTTCGAGAAAAAGACTGTGACGGATGAGTGGACGTACAAGTAAGTGATCCGTTTCCGAGAGGGTTCCGTTTTTCCGTCTAAAGGAACCACAAAAATGCAAAATATTTCTACCAATAATGTTGTTTTTTCTATAGTCTAAGATCTGTTATTACTACGAAAGATGCGTGACAAGCAGGTTTTTGAGTACAGAATAAACATTGTGGTGGGAAATATTTTGCATTTCAATATTTTTATTTTAAAATATCTAAATAGTTCATTACGCGAAAAAGTTCTTAAAGCTTGTTTCCCATTTTTTATAGCCGGATTTTAATTCTTTAAACTTTTCTTTTTTGCCAAACATTCATGGACCATTTTTGATAATAATGAATTACATCACACATTTCCTCTACAAAACAGTAAATTCCGGTTATTGGCGGCAATATTTATAATGTAAAGATGTATTAGTATTAAAATCATTATCCTTCATTGGCATCGTCGTAGTTGAGTATGAGAAAAATATTAGTGAAATATTTTTGCGATTATTTAATCTCGAAAACCATATTAAGTAGAAATCCACCCAGTAATCAGTAGATGTTATGTCATATTTTTATTTAATCCATGACAATCTTCAAATCAGAAAGAATCCAATGATACCTCACTTGATAAAATCGCACCAATAGCTTGGTGCCTAGGATGAAACATCTATGTACACACAATAGGCTACTAAAATCATAATCCTTGCTTTTCTACCTTACCGTTATACCAACGGGTTTCAAAGAGTCGCATTTTTGTATTGCAATTCTCCATGGCAGCAATTTCTGATATGTAAATTTTATCGTAAACCTTTTTGAATAGTGTCAAATGGAATTTTCGAAATGTAAGAAATGTTAATAATCTGAACTGTGTTCCGCAGTTTGATACTATTTATATTAAAATTAAAAGACAGGTTATTGGTGGATTTTCTTTTATGCAGAAACAAATCTCAGCGGTAATGCAATTTCACATAAACATCTACTCTCAATTTAAATTATTTCCAATGCTTGTGAATTTTTTGAGCGATACGTTTGGAGATAGGTGCAGCCATATTTGTGTACTTTAAAAAAAAATGATTTACAAAGTTTCAGGAGAAATACAATTACTTATTTTTATATTTAAGGTTTAATAATTTTTCGCTCAATGCCCCTAATGATGGTCTGTAATAACTTTTTAGATTTTATCCCATTAATCAATCCTCATAATCAAGATTAAAACGTTTTTATATCATACCTTTATATAGATTAATACAAATTTTATATTTTAATATTTCAAGTCTCTTATAAAAAGGCCCGTGACACAGAAATAAATCCACAAGGATTGCATTTTACCGTTTTTGATAGAGAATCTTAATAAAAGTGAACATCAAAATTTCACCACAATGTTAAAATGTGATAAGTTTTCGTGCATTTATATCGTAAATTTTCTAATATCATCGACCGACTTTAGTAAGATTAGCGAACGTATGAAACTGAATCTACTTAAATTGCCTTAATATATTTTAAGAACGCAAAACCTGCATTACGTCATAATGTTATAATTCTTAAAACATCGTAAATATTTAATTTTTCAGAAAAAACACAATATATAAAGAATATATTACAGCACGTATATATTTCTATTTTTAATACAAACCTAGTTTTTGCCTACTTTATGTGTAACATATTAATTGTAAAATAATAAAATTTCTTTCATTGTTCCATGTGAAAAACTATTTTTTTTAAAGAATGAGATTCTCTTGACTGATCTTAAGAAAATAGTCACACGTAATGCTTCAAAAACAGCCAGCCATCCAATTAGTTTATATGTGTTGTTTTAATAAGTTTTTGCCTAATGGAGAGTAATTTTTAGGCTAGCAGTATTCAAAAAAAATTCCTAATCATTTTTACGAACGAAATGCATACCAGTAACTTAAAATCATCCATAAAAATATAAAACAAAATTGATCGTAGATCGGAAATATCAGCTTTTGGTTTTTTTGTGCTAAACTCAAAAACATTTAGCCTGAAAATGAATTGAGATACAATTTCCGCCGTGGGGAAGCATTTGCGCTCAAATGTATTACAGTTTCTGTCGAAATAATTTCAAACTTCAAAAATTCGGTTAAAAATAGACAAGAGGTTGCCAACTTGGTATCGTTTTGAAAAGGAAGAATAAAAGTGTATTGTACTCAACTAATTTTAAAGCCATATGTAGGATACAAGCTTCAAACACCAGTTATATTCAATAAATGTAAGTTGTAGAGAAATTAAACGACACAATTACACATAACTACACGATTGACCTATTCACTAAAATAATTGCGGCAATATCGGATGCTGCCATTCCTTTCTTTTTAGTTTGGAAACTTAATAAAGGTAGAATTATTTTATTTATAGTTTATAATATTTTACCGCATTTTATGGAGCCCAATTTTTTATTTCGTCATCAGAAGTGACCATTTCAAAGAATCAATACCATTTTAGTAACATTTAATCAGACGATATTGTGATTAAAAATAAGCGCATTATGTTGTGTCTCATTTCGCTCATTGTTTGATACAAACTCGGTTTAAAACTTTTAATTAAATGTTGAACATTTCAATTCAGCTATGCTCTTTTAGTTTTACTGGATATATAATATAACCCGGCTGAATATTCACAATAATAACTTGCTATACCCACAAACTATGCTATCACGCCGACAAGCAACCAGTAATTGCAGGAATTTCATCCTTTAGACATTTAAAAAAAATTTAGATAAGCTTCACGAAATCCAATTCCAACGTTATTATGACTTCTGCACTGTAGAAATATAATGAAGAATTAAAAACTAGTCATTCCCAAAGTTATTCTGAATATCATGTGTAAATTTATGTTAATGACAGAAGTTGTTAAGTTTAATTTGTTCATATAACGATAGGTATACTATGTTTTTTTACATTAAACTTATTTTATTAGTAAAATATGCAAACGGATAATAGTTATTTGAAAGCTGAAAATTTTATAATTAGAGAAAGTCATTTCAAGCTATTGATAATGTGACTAAAAGACCTATGAAAAAAAATTTAAACTACAAGTTGAATTGTATGGGGACTCAGTATATACTTAATGGTACATAATATTTCTATTAAACTATTCATAAAATTTAATTTTTAGAACACAAATATGCATACTGCGTCCAAAAGTAAGATCAGTTTTCGATTTAAATAGCGCGGGCAAACCGCAAATAACAAATTTTTTTTTCTACATTGGCAGCATTATAACAGACAAATTTCATGTTAAAACGTTCATAACTCTTTGCTTTATGCTTGATTTTGTATAACGCTAAAAGTGAATTCGGCGATTTTTGCAATGTCTATTTATATTGGGCAAAGAAGTTGCATTAAATTTTGTTTGCGGAATAAAATTTTGGACGCAGAAACGTTCAGAATGTTGCAGAAAGCCTCCGGGACCATGTTTTGTCGGAAAGAAATATTAAAAAGTAGTATAAACCGTTGAAAGAAGGTCGTGAAGAGAGTTCGAGACGATCATCAATCTCTACCGATGAACAACACGTCAAGAAAATAAAAGAATTTATGCTTGGTAATCATCGAATGACTATTATAGACCTTGCTGATGTTGCTGGTATTTCAAAAGGATCTACCAATGCCATTTTGAAAGATATATTGGGTCTGAAATATGTAAAATCTCGACTAGTGCCGAAATATCGGAATTTCTTCGAAAAAGAACGTTGCATTAACATCTGTGAAAACATGCTTTCTGACTATCGATCGGTCATATTATTACTAGAGATAAGACTTGAATCTATGTTTATGATCGGAAAACCATCGATCAATCCAGTAAATATCGTGCAAAAGGTGAAGATAAACCGAAAAGATAGCGCCAAATTCGATTGAAAATCAAGCTCATGTTGACAGTTTTCATCGATTATCGTGGTGTTGTCCATTCAGAATTCCTTCCACCCAGCTAAACCGTCAACAAAGAGTATTATTCGAGTATTATGCGTTTTCGTGAAGCAATTTGCGAGAAGAGGCCAGAATTGTGGGCAGATAATTTTTGGTTTTTGCATCACGATAATGAACCTTCTCACACTGCACTCGTTCTTTGCGACTTTTCCGTCAAAAATTCGACCCATATAGTTCCACAACCAACGTATTCACCTGATTTAGCACCATGTAACTTCTGGCGAATCCTGATACTCAAAATACGAATTTTTTTTGAGACGAAGAGATACAACGTGAATCTCTACACGCTCTGAAAGACATCCCGGCAGGCGACTTTAATTCTTGTTTCGAGGACTGAAAAATACGTTGCCATAAATGTATTGTACCGGGAGGTTATTACTTTGAAGGCAATGAAATAGATTTGGAAGTATAAATAAATATTTTCTGAAATAAATAAATACTGGACTTACTTTTTGGACATAGTTTATTGCCTGGTATACCTTCACAGGCGCATAATTAAAATTAGAAATAATTGATTTTTGTTTTTTTCTCCTTACTAGTGTTATAAGACTTTTTGAGAATATTTGTGTCGCGTGAATGAAAAAAGTTGTCTAGGCCCTATCAAAATCGTTTGGCATTATGTTGTGTCATATAGTCTAACTTGACAAAGCATAAATTTAAATGGCATATAGAATAATTATTGTTATTGCATTTGTCAACCTCAATTAGAAAAACTCCATAAAGAGAAAACATTAAGTAGGTAGTGACTACGTGGGAAATGTATGTATCACCTAACGACTGTCATTTCACAATTGAGCATCCAATATTTCAGGACAACTCTGAATCCATTTAATATTAAATTAAATTAAACACTAGTAGGGTTTTGTGGCCGTAAAATTTAAAGACACCAACCCATGGCGTAAAATTTGGAGACAGCCATCTTAGAACTGTCTGTCTATGAAAGTTTAAATCAAGAGTTAACTGCTTTTTGCCACAGTACTGGTAAAATATTATTTATTCTAATAAAATAATTCCCACTGACGGTTTTTAAATTTTTTTCTTCCTTTTTTCAGAACTCGTGATACGAATAATCGTGAAAAATAAACAGGTCAATTATTTATTTCAATTACAACGTGAATGAGACTGTTGAATAAAGATAAATACCAAATTGATAACTTTCTTCTCAGAATATATTTAGAAATGTTTTTCTTAGAGTTATATGCATAACTATACGTATACAACTAACTTTAATTATGAATGGGTACAGTCTGTTTACTATATTCATTTATGGGTAATAAAACCTCTTTCTTTAGAGTTATTTACAGTAAAAAGTATATCGTTTGACTTTTGAAAGTAATTCTCTCGAGTCCGTGATAAATCAATGTTTAATATTTACTATAACCTTTACATTCAGTTGCTAAAATATCGATGTTTGTAACCAGTGAAATTAATTCTAATTTATTCTAGGATTATAACCTAAAAAATAAATATTTTTAATGAAGCAATTCATTAAAAAAGAAACCTACGCAACTCAGTTTTCCCGTAAAAGAACATAGAAAAAATCTATTCAAACTTTACGTCAGTAGGCCCAATTAAGTTTTTATTATTTTTAATGAAAAGTGATCCGACGTCGGAGTACAAACAAAATGCTTACATAAAATTATTCCAATATCTCAACATGATGGATAAATAATTCCCCTCCAAAAATTAACGTTGAATATTGCCAACTTATACACATCTCTACGTCGGGCCAATTCCTGAGGTGGAATTTTCCTCCAAATTTTCCGTAGCTCTCATCCCGTGGCTTCTTTGCTTTAAGAAAATGTTTCTTCAAAAACAAATATTTTTTCCTATGCTTGCGAATCGAGAGGATTAATTATCTTTTCGATTCGCAGCTCTCTTTGTGTTATCTCCACCTATTGATTGAACCGGAATTAGGTAAAAAGCCATATCAGCGCATTTTCCGTCTTTCTCTTTCTCTTTAAATTACTAATGTCGACACTCATCAAATTAAACTTTCTAGTCCTTTGTACAAAAACTAATCACAATGTTAAAGTTCAAAAACCGGTTAAGAGCGAAATTGATTCATGTACTGAAAGTTGCATTAATTTGTTTTCCTAAGAAACTTGATATGGTATGAATATTGTTAGTGCCAAATAATGTCGCAGTAAAAAATAATTGGAGTGCCAAATAATGTCCCAGTTATTTCCGTGAAAATATCAATCATGTATAGACTATCCATCTAATCAGCGACAATATCCATACTCGTAATCAACTTATTTTCTTGCACTGCCCGAATGCACTTAATTTGTTTGTATTCGAGGTAGTCTGCACATTGGTTTTTGTGCATGAGGTTGGCGGTCCCAATATTATTATCTTTAGAATTTTATAATCTATGAAGGCATGCTCGACTTTTGTGATTCTTGTGGTACTTTCCTCTCATTTATTGCGATATTTTATGAAAATCGTGATTTTTTTTACTTTTTCATATTCACAGCTTCGTATCTTTCTTATTTCTCGTGGTACACACTTAAACCTTGGTCCTTCGATACACGATTCCATTCATGAATTGGTTTTGAATATATAATTCAAAAATAATTTTAAGCATGTGCAGTTTACGACATCCGACCATCAAGAATATTGGGGCAGTATTACTTCAATGAGGTTTTATTTTTAACTGCCTTAAATTCACTTCTGAACCCTGGAGGTGAATTATTCTATAAAAAGCAAATTTTACCTATGGCAACTCTAATTTTGCATGATATTTAAGATGGGAGCGAGCCTTTAATAGCTCTATAAACGTAGAAATGTACCGCATATACGTAATTATGAGAGACAATTGGTTCCAAAGCAAGTTCTATTGTTAAATTAATTTTGGAAGACATTATCTTTTCTGTAACTAACTCTTTACTTTTACTTTTTTGCGCCTTTTATATTTTGAATTTTGTAACAACAATTCTTTTTTAACAGAGAAGATTATTTTTTGACAAGTTATATAAATATATCTTGCCAGCGCGGGAGACTCGACTGTTTGCCTCGCTAGTGAAGGACAGAGGCAAGCCAAACAAGTACTATTACCTACCAGTAGTACGGTTACGAGTTTATAAGTTAGCGAATAAGATACTTTACAAGAGCGATCATGCGTCCATCTATCGTAATGGTTTTTTCTAAAACCATGTGACGAGTAAAAATTCCAAAACATATGTTTAAGTGTTTTGGAAAATGCAAATTTGGTTAATTTTTTTGCTTTTGGTTACTTTAATTAACATTTGAAATGGATTACTGTACGTAAAAAACTTTGCAATGGGATTTGTACTTATATTCAACACATTTATTCTTAGTAATAATCAAAATTTTTAAACTAAATTGTGATTTATACTGAGTTCATGTCATATGCTGTCTTCAAGCACATTTATTTCGTTCCGTTTTAGCATCCTTTCGATTAGGATTTAATCAATTTGGTGGAATTTACCTAAATCAGAATACATCAGATGTATTGGCTTAAATTCTATTAAGTTTTCAAATATTTTTTGAGAGTAGAATTAGTGTGCCAATTACTTATCCATTATTCTTATAAATTTAGTGCTCAAAGTTATGATAACCATCGTAATTTTTTACGAAAATCTTGGACAGCAAATCCACAAGATAATATACAACGGTATACAAAATAATATTAGCGGAATAATTTAGGACTCACATTAGTTTTCCAAGCCAAATTTATTCTAATTTCATTAAATAATGACAAATATGTACATTTTTTGTTTTTTTTTTTATACCAATATTTTACAGGAAGTCGTGATAGATATAAATAAAAACATAGATAATGGATTTTTTCAAATAATTATAAACAATTTAAAACTTACCATTCAAATATTCACGTGAATAAAAATAAGGGAGGACTAAATTAAACTGAAATTATACTTTAATTTAATTCACTCTATATTTGAAATGCTGATGGGGATTAAGTACGCTAAGTTTCATATTTTTCATCATATTAATAAAAAGTTAAAATAAATAAAAACTGATAATTTTTGAAGAGAATTTCCTTTTTATATTTTAGTAAGAAAATCTACAAATCTGAAAAAGCATTGTAGGAGCTATTTATATAACTTTCGCATAACCCTTCGTCTTTACGTTTGAAAGATAGAATTACAAGTGTGATAAGATATCGTGTCTGCTAGTCATATCAAAAGTCAAAAGTCACAACTATCGTCGTTAGAGGTATTGTCAAAAATTATAAAGAATAAAATACTCTACAAATTTGGTTATATATCTTTCTTATGTTCTTAACCTTTGCGGATGGTGGGTAGCGTTCATTCATTTATAGGATGTATTCTGCGGAATGCTTAGTGCACTTTACAGAGTTAATTATAGCGTCAAGATATTATTATTATTATTATTGATTAAAGGGAAAAATTGCTCATTTCTATTTTGGCTGCGTGCGTGCGTGCTAGCGCGCGTGGGCGCATGCCAGCGTGCGTGAGAAGTGGGTGCGTATGTGTTCGTGTGTGTGTGCATGTGTGTTTTTGTACATACGTATGTGATTTTGTGAAAAATTATAAGAAACCTGAAGAATGCCAAAATCACAAAGAAGCTACATACGAAATTGAAAGTAAATGGAAATACATACTATTACTTATTGATAAACTTAAAAGCGTTTTCCCTGTGGGAAAAAAGTTGAAGTCACTACCGTAAAATCCTTTTCCTTGTATACACTTTTTTTTACATTCTAGAATTTTGTCCCAGTCATTTTATAGGGTTTATTTATTTTTAGGTGACGTATTATCGATTGAAATGTACTTCATTTACCGACTGGAATTGTGTGTATTGAAATTGCGTATGAAATTTGCCTCTTCGCAAACTTATCACCGTCTGTATAAATAAGCTTATAAATTTAAAAATTTAGACGTTTTACAGAGTATCTTTAATGTTATGTCAATATCGAGTCAATTGGACGAATGGGTACATTCGTTCACATATATATTATCGACATATATATTACCACACCGATATTTTGAAACAAACTGAAATTACAAATCTATTTAGACCAGAGTATCCACAATAAAATACAAAAAATTGTGATATCTTCTTTTAGCAGCATGGAATTATTTTCTGATAGTCGTTTAATATCAGGTAATATATAAATTCATACTGTAAAACAATATCTTAAGGTGGCAATATGTAATACTCGTAAACTCGATAACTGTGCTTTTAAAATTTCAATAGAAGAATAGTTATTACCAGACCCTATTTTGGACAATCTACAGCCGTAAGATAGTTACTTCGGATATATATTAGCCAATTTATAAAATTATAGATAAATATTGGAATACTTCTTAATTTACAGGCAGACATCATTAAATATCTATAATTTTCTTTTTCATAATTTTTTTTCTCATAGTCAATTAAAAGCACCAGCTTGCTACCTATAAAAGAAGCTCTTAAATATTTTGGTTACTAATTTAGTCAGTCAGCTGCATACTCACTGCCGATGCTACGGGTTTATGTTAAAATTTTCACTCATATTACAGGTAACTTTACCTATTAATGTCTATCTTTTATTTAACTTATAAACGATATAAGCTGCAAAGATGAAATTATAGCAAACGTATATGAAAATAATAAACAATAGTGGAAATACATGACTAATAAACAAATCATACAAATTTCTTAAAATTTCTGAGGGACTAAGAAAACACTGTCTTTGGATAAAATAACGCTTGTTTTAATTACGATTTTAAAACATATTCAAACATAATCAAATATCTTTTAAAACGCCGTCTTCAAAAAATCAGGTACTGAAAATTAAATAATAACTCAAAATAGGTACTTAATTATTCGCAATAAATAGCTAAGCTACTTATTTTTGAAGCCAATGCCAGGACTGTTAACCAACTTAAACCAATTTATCATTTAAATTAATTTATAACAAAAGTTTAAAACTTTAACTTCCAATGTACTCACAGCACGAAATAGGTTCATAAAGGGCGTATTTATAATATATAATTTTACGTTTGTTTAAATCGAATCGTAGTGTTGGTACCAATTTCAAAAATAGGTAACTTAATTATTTATTACAAACAAGTAAATGCCGACATTGAGTTAATTATCTTTTACTTTTTAGTACCTACTTTTTTGAAGTAAGTTTTTTAAACATACATATTTTATTTTAGAATATTTGAGTGGTTAATGGTATTAGTCATCACATCATATACAAGATTCAATTTTTTTCTTTTTTATAATATTGCGAACTTATTAGAATTCACGGGAAAAAGTTAGTATTTAGATAATTTTCTATTTCCACAAAGCTAGATATCAACAACACATAAACGAAACTATAGTATTGGCTACTTATTGTACAAACATTTTAGAAGCGGTAAATGAACAAATATTTTTTTTCTTTTCCTACTTCATATATTATGTAAGATGTCAAATTAAAATCACCTAAAGAAACAAATACACTTTCTGTCAGAATTTTATATAAAATGATCCTGGAGATATTGTTAAAAATTCCCTTAAATTGTCCCTTTCTATTTCCAGAAATGCTAAAATCAAAATTATGTTAAATTGTATTATTGAAAATTTACTTCAAATTTACCGTAATACTAGAGCTACGAATTTAAAGCAGAATGTGCTGAGTCTAATGTGCTCAGTCAACCTATAGCAATGACTGAGCACACGCCTTACGTATAGGGAAATTTGCTACGTCCATATGCTTAAAAAGGTATATTATACAAAATACTCTCATGGTGGAAAACAATATGGATATGTCAACCAACGTCAGGTTTGGATTATGTTAAGTAGAAAGTATCTTATTCCGAAATAAAATTCGATTTTTCGAATAAATTCTTACCTTTATTTGTGGAATGGTAAGTCCTGACCTCTTAAGTCCATGAGTTAATTAGCACGATGTTTGGTTTTGGACCATGTTGAAATAGTAAATGAGTTTTATGTTTATGATACGAAACGTAGGTACATAACAGAAATATGAAAATAGATTAATAGAAATACTTTGTACCCGTATGTTTGCGAATAGCTTAACAGAAATATATCATTAAATGTTTATAGGTGGGTGTATGTGTGTGAATCTTTGTAGTGTGTATTCTGCTGACGCTCAACGAGTTCTAATTACAATTTTACGTTGCACGGTGTGTATACTACTTATAAAAATAGTTCCCTATCGTGGTTTTTTTCGTTATTGTACAGTTTTTTTTATTGTTGATATCATTGTATTCCTATAACTACAGCACAGCTGCATTTGAAAATAATTACAAAACCCTTTTTAGGATCAATTCAACCCACGCTTGAAGTTTTAGGGAGCTTTTTTATGAATATCAAATATTTCAGTACTTTTTCAGAAAATTTATTCTCTTAGGGTACGGAGTTCTCCAAAATATTAACTGTGTATTTAATGTAAATTAATTCAAATTTCCTTTCACTGATTGCAACTCATGATTCTACCTACCCAGAATTATTAGTTGCCATTAGTCGTAATTGTTGAGGGTATATTGCGAGAAATGCTAGGTATATCAAATAATTAACTCTGCCTAGTACTCTTCACATAGTTTTCCCCAACGTCGTTACATTTTTTTATCACCAATCTGTTCTATGAACCGTAGTTTCGTGACGTATAACCATTATATATCTCAAAGCGTGAGCTTTTTAATACAAAGTTTTGTTCAAATTACAGAGATTAGCGCGAAGTAATCGAAAAATAAACATGTAATTTCTTTTTTTAGTTAAAATTTTCTTTCTAATTTCACTTTAGTAATCTTCTTGGTAACTTGAGATTGATAACAAGTACTTCGATTAGTATACCTGACAACCCTTGGAGCTAATGTTTTGTTGTCTACTCTAACACAATACTGGAGCGAATTATTGAATATATTTGGCGTTAATTTAGAAAAAATTCATTATTCACAATCAAATGATACTATTTGATTTAATATTATTTATACTTTCTTTAAATTCTTTACCACGACCTAGGTTTACAAGGTCTTCAGGTGGGCTATTAGCAAAAATCTTTGCTAATAGCCCACTTGAAGATATCATACAACGAAACCTAGGGCTTGGTAAAGTACTTAAATAAAGTAGAAGTATTACTACATCACGTAGTTTCATTTAATTTTGAACAATACTGGAGCTATGAAATTTTGACCCAAGATATTCGGTTAAGAATTAATTTATCCTTATTTATCTGTCCGGTGTTTCGAATCGACCATATATGTTACGTTCAATTTAAAATTTTAATATGGACATGACTAATTGAAATGAAAAAACGGTCGAGTGCGAGACTGACTCGCAAATCGACTATTCAGTACCGTCTTTGAAATAATGTTACTTTATTTATCGTAAGTTATAACTGACATGGACTACATAATGCAATAAACATTTAATAATATTTAATTTAAATAAATAGGCGGGATATATAAATTATCGTGAATAGCAGAAAAACTAGGCAATGTAGAATATAGTTATTGTTGTCCTACAAACTTTGTGTAGGATTCTAAAAACCTTGAGTTTTTTTTAAATTTTAGATTCAGTTGATAAGAGCAGCGAAGAATATATTTTGCATATTTTTCATTATCGCTGAAAATATACTACACTAAGTTTTCATAACTAAAAAATATTTTGAGACCCTTCTAACTAGCTCTGTGAAATTATATGCCCGCAATTTAAGTTGAATTTAAAAAAATCGTGTGCTTCATTGTAAAGGGGTTTCGTTTTTTTCTGTTGCGATATGCAACTCTGAAGAGGGAAAATAGAATCTTATGGAATAATTAATAATTAATTCCCAGGAATTTCATAATGTTGATAGCAAACTTTATATTTATTCGTTATTGCTACTTTTTAATTTTCCGTAGTGAAAGCATGAACCCTTATACTTCATCATATACGTCCTTTTGTAGGTCATATTGGCATACAATTTTGTAAGTAGGTTCTTTAAGTAAAGGGCTCAATTAATACTTGGTAGAATTAAAAAAAAACTCGGTCTAGTACATATCAGTGTAGGGTTTCGTAGCTATTATATGAAATGTAAAAATATCTATTTTTTAAATTCTTATGTCATGCCCACAAGTGCCCCTGAAATGATATGGAAGGGGAATAAGAATACTACTTCGACAATTGTACCTATTATTACATTTGAATTAATTTTTTTTTCTTTTTATTTCAGAATTAACAAACTTGAAGTACTCGAAATAACTTAATTTAACAGCACTCATCAAAACCTATTTTCGGTATTTTTAAAGATTGATTGTAAAATTGCGTGCATGCGGTACTAAAACTGTAGAAAGTACTAGGGACTAACAATCGAACGGACAAGGCGAAATTATAAGGGACTGTGACATGGAACCCAATAAGTAGATTTTACTTGGAGAAGGGATGGTTTTTTATGCACTTCGCCGATTGAGGCATCATTGGACAAATTTTTCAACTTAAAATTTTAGCTGCATTTTTTTTTTCTTAGCCCCATCAAATATTAATTTTCGAAATTATACATAATGTGTCGTGCGCCCCTCAATTAATAACCACGATTCCACGCAAAATTCCATCAAATTATTTCGGGTGACTTACAAAAATAATCTGAGGAAGGGAATTATAATATATTTCCAGTCACATCAGTTTTTTTCTGAATTATAGAAACATTTATTACCGAGAGATTTCCTAGATACGCTGACCGTAAGTAACATAGATTTTACGAATACACTCACCTTGTGTAAAAAAGAAGAAAAGAACTACATTGGAGCTATCAATTTTAATATTTTACACAGCATTTAACATATTACTTTGTGGGCATTGAAAGCAGTCATGCGTTTAGTTGTATGGTAATGTTTAAGTCATTTATGTATGTGTTCCATTTTTGTACTCTAAAAATTAGAGATAAACAGAACTTGTTCGTTACAAAGTAAATACAGTTTTGCACCCCAGTGCCTTCCTTGGGGTTTTTATAGCCACTGCTTCATTAGGTTAAAAAGGAATGCTTAACAAGATCCAAAACAATCAACTGATAAAATTGTGAACGCGGATATTTCACGGGATATATTCAATGGAAATATTTTTCCAGGTAAACTCTTTACGATAGTCTACAGTACAATAATATAATCACTCATGTGTCCGTCTGTCCATTTTTCACAATCATTTTTTTCAGAAACCGTTTTATCAGGAACTTGATACAGCAATAACGCATATTATTTAGGATATATCTCAGTAACTAATACTCAAAAATATTTACAGGAAATTTTTTACGGAATTTCTATAGAAACTCAGTGGGTACAAATTACCAATTTAAAGAAATTGTCAAAATTCTGCATATATATTCTGCATATAACTAGGCTATCGTCTGAAAGGACTTATTATAAGTGTGTAAATTTTTTTTTTCATAAAAATAATTGTAAGTTTTCAGAAATATACAAAACAATATAAGAAGAAATATTAATTAAATCCATCTCATCTTTATTTTCGAAAATATACAGGATTATCAGAAGCCCACATGAACGATTGTTAGTTACTCACATTTAGCTACAGTGGCTAATATTAGTTAGTAGTCTGATATTTTTTAATATCCAACATTTTAAAATACCATAGTTTTTATATTACTATATTATTATAATAAATATAATAACTCGTAATTGATTTTCTTTGATGTTTGATAATGGGACAATAAACACAAAATTGAAATTTTACGTGATACGACTAAATAATATGAATAAATAACTAGGCATCACTTATGAATTTATTGAATAATATTGAGCCTAACTTTTTTTTAGAAAATACCCTAGGTGTACAGACTTTTTTGATGCGATCTGCAATACGTTTCTCAATAAAAGGAATTAAAAAAATACACAATACAGATTTCTACAAAACGTGACGAATTTCATTTGTTTCTAAATGCAAAGTACACCAGATGGCTAACAAACAACGGACTTTGATATTTGCATATTCCCTATAAATTGGTTAAAGCAAAACGCTAATACGTGTATGAAGTATTAACAGATTAAATTGTGTGAAGCGCAAATTTATGTGGAAATATATTTGTGTATTCCAATTGATATCGGATATCAGCTTTATTGATGAATAAATTAATAAAGAGGACTAAAAGAAGAAGGCTGTAGAGCAATTTACATTAAAAAAAACATTTTCTGCCAACGACTGGACACAGATTAGGCATGTAGCGTTCGTTTCAAGTTCTACAATAAAGAAAAAGAAAATTACGCAACGAAAAGAAAAGAAAAAATTGTATGCACCTATTATCCTTCCGTGCACCACGTGGGGTTTGATATACCCAGCGAAACATAAATTGTCGTATCTTTTAAAACGGTCGCGCAAATTCCACGAAACATCGAGTAGCTGGAGTTGCGACTTTGCCAGATCGCATAGTAACAGTGGTTTAGTTGTAGCGTCACAGGCGCAGCGGACGGTCGCCCGCGGTGGTGGTGGTGGTGTGGCAGGGTGTCATAAACCCCACGTAGTTCGGGACGTCGTCTAAAAGGTAAACAGTATGACATGCAAAACATATCTATTTTTATAAAAAATAGATATGTTTTTATTTTGTTTTTTATTTACTTCAATCGTTTGTGAATTTATTTCCAGTGCTCAAAATGGCTCGTCGTGTAAAAGAAAACAAAATATTATCGGCACTTATGGATGATAGTGACACAGATAAGCTATATTTATCCGGAAGTGAAGCCGATTCGGATCATTTGAGTATTCAATACGAAAGTGACATTGAAGAGGATGTAGAGGACGAGGACATTTCTTCAGGTGGTGAGTCTTCTAGCTCGCAAGGTTTTTGTATTGGTAAAGATTGCAAAACAAAATGGCTAAAGGAGCCGCTGAGAACTAATATTCGTACAAGACGAGAAAATATAATTACACATTTGCAGGGAGTGAAAAGTCAATATAAAGACAAGAAAATTATTTTAGAATGCTTTGAAGTATTTGTTTCCAATGAGATACTTGAAACGATTGTAAAACATACGAATGCAAAGATATGTCTTTGGAGACCACAGCCACCAGACGGTGAACCGCTAAATGTTCTCTATAAAAAAACAACTGCATATGAGATGAAAGCAGTTTTTGGGCTTTTATTTTAGCAAGATTATACCGTTCTGGGAGACAAAACCTCAATGACCTCTGGGCTTCAGATGGTACTGGAATCGAAATATTTCGGTGCACGAAGTCTAAAAATCGATTCTCATACCTACTCAATAATATGAGATTCGATGATTACGATTACGATTTACGACTAGAGAAGAGAGAATAAAGACTGATCGTTTAACACCAATCCGAGATATATTTAACATCTTTGTCCAGCTTTGCCAAAACGCATATATACCATCCGAACACCTAACACTTGATGAAGAATTGGTTGC
This sequence comes from Druceiella hillmani, assembly GCA_039881145.1. Classification (NCBI taxonomy): domain Eukaryota; kingdom Metazoa; phylum Arthropoda; class Insecta; order Lepidoptera; family Hepialidae; genus Druceiella; species Druceiella hillmani. Next base: position 726,879 of record JAYKKI010000085.1, on the reverse strand, counting down.
CTTTCGAGGGAGATGTGGATTTCGGCAGTATATCCCATCAAAACCCGCAAAGTATGGAATAAAAATATATGCCTTAGTAGACATAAGTAGAATAAAAATATAGCTAAAACATTTTATACTCTAAATTTAGAAATTTACTGCGGTAAACAGCCAGATAACAGTCAGTTTATGTTGAGCAATAAGCCATTTGACTTAGTAGATCGTATGGTGAACTGCGTTTCCGGGTCGTCAAGAAATGTTACCATGGACAATTTCTTTACCAGTCATGAAACTGCTGAAAACTTAAATTAACGGTATTTCGTACTTTAAAAGCTAATAAAGCTTGCATTCCGCCATGCTTCAAGAAATCTCGAGAGTTATATGCATCACGGTTTGTCTTTCAAAAACATGTCAGTCTCGTTAGTTATGTTCCAAAGCTTAAAAGTACGTTCATGTGATGTCATCCCTTCACCACGATAAAGAAACCTACCATGAAACTGGAATCAAGCAGAAACCAACAATGATAACTTTATATAATGAAACTAAAAGTGGAGTAAATGTGTTCGACAAACTCGCCAGAACATACGACGTTTCTCGCAACAGCAAACGCTGGCCTTTCACTATATTTTTCTCGATTCTCAATCATGCAGAAATCAACGCTATGATTTTACATATGTTCAATAATGGCATTGACACAGGGAAATCTAACAAAAGGAGGAAGTTTATTCGTGATTTGGGAATGGCTTTGATTGAAGAGCACCTGAGAAACCGCAAAGATAATCCACGAATTCCAAGGGATTCTCGTAAGCTCATAAATGTTTTACTCGGTGAAACAAGTGTGGAACCACCAAAGAAGATGTCAAGACGTATAACAAGATGTTCGAAATGCGATAGGCGAAGAGATCGAAAGACATAATACGGTTGCGAGCGATGCGAAATACCTATATGTTTAGAGCACGCACATTTTTTTTTAAAATTGTACAGATTTGAACCAACTGGAATCTCAAGAAGACTAGTTATGTTCAGTTATTTTTTTTATTATTTTTCTTTTTTATCTCATTAGGGCCTGAAGTGAAGGTCAATCAGAATTTATTAGTTAAGTTTTTTTTATAAGGCTGAACCAAAGAAGATGGTCTCCTCTTAGTTAGTAAAAAAGTACTATTTTTGTTACTATGCCTAAAGATATTAAAAATGTTCATTATTTTTAACAAATTTATTTTATCTTTATTTCCTAATAGTTCAATAACAATGTTATTACATAAAAAATAAACTTTAAAAAGATTTTCCCTACAAAAATATAAAATTATGTTGGTGTATGCTAAACCCCACATAGTGCTGGACGCAACTTTTATCCACGTGGTTCACGGAAGGTTATTTGTATACGGTGTAGCTCCATCTTTTCTTAAAACGGCATTATTCACAATGACAACGCATATATTGTTTTTGTGTTTAAAAACACAGCTTCTTATATCTTGAGAGATGGGCTTTCCTGGAAGACTATGAAGGTACAAACAGAGTATGAAGGTATCATTACGATACTATTCATAGAAGAGTGTCTTCATTGTGTTTTTGCGGAGATTCGTGACTATCTTTCAGGGTCATCGTCAGTCCGTAGTTATAATCAAAATTTTACCTCAGTTGGACGAAGTAGAGTGGTTCAAAAATTACTCGAAAATTTTTTACTAAACTCACATACTCACAATTGAAGTTAAATAACAGTTTGTAATTCAAAATATATTAAAAAATATAAAATAGTACCACCGTATTTTGCTTTTTAAATTACGCCTTCATGATGCCTGTTTATAAGATATTGATAAAGCTTCTAAAGTAAAAATGCCAAACATTTTTTTAAATTCTTATGATATTTTTTTAGTGGTGAGCACACTAGCGCCATTGCGTTTCTATTATAGTTGCAGATAAACTACATATTTTGTTAAAAAATAGTATGACTGAGGTTTAGATTGCATAATTTGAATAGTAAATTTACATCAATTGTCCCATTTTTATGTCATTCAAAATAAGAATTTTAATTTCCAAGATTAGCAATAATACTGTATTCTAACGTATAATTTATTTTTATTTTGTATGCTGTATCAACCTACGTATAAATTCTTTACCTCCTGTGGTACCAAAAACATAAAATAAAATAATTTTCTGTAATATACAAGTTATTTACCATTTACCTAACACGTTTATTTTAAGCTCAAAAGAGTACAGGCGTTGAAAATTTAATGATGTGACCGCAATCGTCTTTTACGTACATAATTCGCGGAAAGAAGAAACAAATATTTACTACGCCAGACCGAAAAGTTTAATTATCTGATATGGGTCGATGTAGGAACCGGTGTGGCGAGTGTGGGGCGACCTATTTATATACCTGCGATGCGAAATATATTATTTTGACTACATTTTAGCGGTTTGTTAAAATTTTCGGATATGTTTTGTGAAACGGGACTTCGTGGTATTTATCCTCATTGTTAGATGGTCCATATTGATATTGGCTTCGTCTTTTGCGTCGTAATTATTTTTGGGTACAGTAAAAGTTAAAGTTGACGTGTTTTGGTTTTTAAATTGTTTGTCTATATGTCGCCCAAGATTTTGAGGTAAAAATTGTGTATTTGTGGGTTAAAATTTATGACACTTTCCATAAACTTTTAAAAAAGATTTATTTATTAAGATTCCGTACCCAAATGGCAAAAACGAATGCTTATAATATATTTATAATTCTTTAAGTTTAAGATCAATTGTAAAAAAAATTAAATGGATAGAAAATGCCTAGTAATATTTTTGATGTAGTATTCTTTCGCGAGATACTCGTCCCAAAAACGTTTTCAGTATGTGTGTCCCTTCCTCTATATTATTTTAACCACGTAAGTCAAAAAACTAAGAAAATCAGTATAACGTCTTTTATACTTTAATAAATAATTATAAAAATCCAAAACTGAAAAAATATGAAATATTAGTACGTCTTATAAAGGTGAAATATTTACACAAGGAAGTAGAACAAATTGTTGGTTCACTTTTCAACTTATTCTTATTTATAATATTACAACAGTTTGAGAAATAATCGGTAAAAGAGTACGAGGCCGAGTACTAACACGTAGGATAGATTTGATTGAGGAGACGATGGGATCGACAATAGCGTAATGTATATGCGAAACTATTAATCACCATACATGGGAAAGTATTGCAACAGAAGCAATACTCACCAAAATTAAAGATCCACTATCTATATTCACCATGAACACTCCAGCAAGAGTGTTCCACTGAAGAGAAAGAAAAATTAATTCACATGTATATGTATATCAAGAATTAAAAAACCTTTTTTCTTTTAAAATTTATATCACGTGGATTTTAAAAGGCTTGATTTGAGAAATACAAAAATATTTTTTTCGCAATTTTAATGTCATGTGAAAAAAATATTTTTAAAAATACGTAAAAATAGAACTTCTTTATTTCCAAAACTACTTATTCAAAAAATTTTAAAAATGGGTTTTATAGAAATCTTCGCAAAAGTTGTAGGAAAATTGAAGCAATGATCATAGATGTCATAATCTTATAAGTGTGCATCATATTTTTACGCCTTTGAAAAAAATCATGAAAAATATATATATAAAAATGACAATTTGTAGATAATTTCATCGAAATCCTGTGCACACCTACATTTTGATAAGAGCTTTAATTTTTACGGAATCCTCGTATTACCCGTTCTACTTATGCTTAACCGGTTTTTTAAATGAAAGCTGTATCCAGCGTCACAAACTTTACCAGATATTCTCATCACAGCATCAGTTTTCGTGATTAGAGATTTAATTAAATTTCATGATTGTTCAAAAGTTTGCGATTTATCAACTTAATAGAACTGATTTCATCATACACTTTTAAATAAAATGTTGTCCATTCCTTTCTTTTCTTTCTAGTTTCTCTATGTCAAATTAATGTTAAGGCTACAATTACCGCAATTCATGTGCGCAAGACATCCTTACGCTTTACCTACTTTTTTTGGTTCTGACAGATCCGGCGAGCTGTAACGACAAACGGATTTGGTGCGCGGATTTACACTTCCGAACAGAATCCAATCATTTGCTAACCCATTCCTACAAATGTGAAGCAGAGAGCGATTTCGAAATATCATAACTGCTCTAAAGCTCCAACGAGAAATTTTGTCGCTTCGCGGAACCAAACTTTCACCGGACAAGACCCATAGGGCAGTTATAACCATAACTGTAATTATGCGTTGGAAATTAAAATTCTTCGTTAAATGTCTTTAGTACTAAGGTTAATGAGCTCAAAAGTTAAGCGCATAAGCAGAAGTCATATGTTTCTTGGCACCATATCAATTCGAGTTCTATATGTACCAAAAATGTAGTTTCCTGCATTTTGTTAAGTTAGTAGGTCAATATTATTCTAAACAAAATGGTAGAATTCAATGTAAGTGAACGTGCGATGGAATACACTTTGACAATAATAATTATAAAATCTGCGCTGACATATTTTGGTCACGTACAGCGCATTAACAAAAATCACTTCAATAACAATAACAATTTATTTTGAACAAAACATAAGAACACTTGAAACAGAGAGTGAAAAACATTTACCTCTTTTAATACTACTGATAAATACAATTCACTAAAATAGGTCAGGATATGAAACCATAAATAAGGTTTTCGTACAGTTTTCGTACGGTTACACATAATAATATTGGTAAGTTAAATAATTTCAGAACTATATGCATCCAACCTCTGACGCTACAGCCTTCTGCTAAAAACTTAAAGTTGCAAATGAATTAAATGTTTGAAGACAGGAAACTTAATTTCCCAAAAATAACGGCGGCAGCGTCCGAACTTCAATTTCTTGTATTTATCCACTAATTTTCTTGTATACGAAACTTGTGTAAATACATAAATGTCAAATATACGCAAATAACAGTTTTATGCGTGTAACATTAAATCTGTTTTGCTAAACCCCTAATTTAATTCGAGCAAAGACGTGCAAGTAGAGTATTCAATTTCTATTCACAAGTGACTCCAGTTATTGTTTAAAATGCAGCTACTGCTTGAGTAACAGTGACGTGATGTGTTTGTCGCAATTACATTCTAAAATTTAAATTCTTGCAAAAATTTCGGAACAGGTGCTATATTACTAATTACGAAAAGGAAATCACATTTCGTAGAGAAATTCCGATCATAAGCCGGGATTTCTTATTAAAGATGATCCGTATGAAAACTGGGTTACCGATATAACTCATAAGATTGTCAGGTTGACATGAAAATGAGCAGGCCATGAAGAGCGCAGAACAGACGACCGTCAATGAAGAAAATTTTCTGAATGGCGACTACATACTGAAAGACGCAAAATGGAATGGCTATCCATTAGGTGAACGGATGCCCTGGCAAATATCTGTTGCCCTGGTAAAGCTGCTGGATGTAAAAGGCATGGTATCGGTCTTTTTGAAAATCAATCAGGGTGGTCTATATTTAGTTGTCGACGTCTTGCTGACATTGATATTGCAAACCAAACTTAAAATTTTGTTCAATGTCTTAAACTATCCTGGAATGATTGGAAATGTCTTAAAGCTCCATAATATTCTTGGCAAAATAAAACATTATTGAACGAATTAACTAGGATTGTTTAAGAACTGGTGCGAACAAGGAGAAAGTTACACATCTACAGTCCAGTAACTTACAAGTTAGAAGTGATAAACCTCCATGTACATATTGGGAAGATAATAAAGAGGGTTATAAAAGGTAAAGAAATAAAAATGTTATTGCCAACGTTATTTTGTGTGTTGGAAACACCAAAAAATAAAAAAAACGCATAAACTTCAAAACCTTTATTTTCTCTATTTTTTTTAAGCTATCGCATTTGAAAGTTGTAGGTTGCATTACTTTTATAACATTGTTTGTTGCATGAGGGTTCCGAAATTTTTATGAAAGTAATTTTATAATTTTTTAACATATCATTTGGCTATTTGGCCTTAGTGGCCTCTTCTCTTTGTTGCTTTCAATTCTTATAATTTTCCGACGTAACTAAGGCAGTTTACAAAAAATTTAATGATAACCTATTTTTTAATCAGATAGGTAAATTTTGTATATAGGTTTACGTTTTATTATTGTTTACTATTGTTAAGAAACTTCTTAAGGTAATAACAAAAATTACATGACACAAACAGTTATCTTTTATAAATATTTTGTCCTATCTTTTTTTTTATTTTTCCTTCTAGAAACAGGAGAAATTCCCTTATCGGAAGCGATGAAACGGCAGGCACCGCCTTTTTAGTTCGGATGCCTCGCATTAGGCATTTTAAAATTTTGTACTGTTATAAACCATAGCTTTTCTACATATTCATTATTTTTCTTTGCTATATATTCTTTATGTACTAGGTATTAATTTTGGCAATTTAGGATAAAGATTTTTATTATAGTAATTTTGTTCAAACCGAGAAAATAAACGAGAAAATAATTCTAGAGAGAAATTATAAAATCAACCTTTCAATACACTTACGAAAACGTTTTATCTAGAAAACAAGATTTCCATTTGTGTAAATAACATTCTGTAACTTTTTGTCACGTTTATTATATTTGTAAAATACCTCTTAATTTTTATGTCTTAAAATTATCTATTTACATTTAGCTCTTGTCTTTTTGTGCCTTTTCTGTAGTAGATATGGTAGAATAAATTTATAAGCCCAGAAACCTAAAAGAGATTTTACAAAAATATATAAGGCGGTTTTAAATTTTACCTTAAATATTTTATAAAAATTAAATTGTCTTACGGTAACGTCACTAATCTGAAATTAGCAATTCTTAATTGTTTTATTTTTGCGTTCACATATACTCCCTGATAATATAAAACACTAAGATATGAGCAATGTGATGAAAATATATAATGAAAGAAAAACTACTCCCTTTTGTGCATCGTTATCTCATTTAAGTAATTGAGTGTTGTTTCTCAGAGCTCACTAATATTTCATCTCGGATGTTTCGCGTTTTAGTCCGGACAAACGGCGGCACTACTCGACAGTCGAGGTGGAACATGTCGCAATAACGAGCAAAACAATTTGACTATGGCGGAAAACTAGTGAAAATGCTTGAAGAGGAAAGTCAAGAATTGTTTCTTAACTTTTCTTGTTTATTTCATCGCTGTTTATTTGTAAATCGTATAGAAGTTTGTTTATGTTTTTGTAGTACATTTGTTTTAAATTCTAGTTAATTTGGAAGATATAATGACTCTGAAAATAATGTTAACTATTGTTAAGAATTGCTTTTGCAAAATTTTTAATATTTTAAAATTTAAGTTACTTTTCTACAAGTTTCAGAATTTTTTCGTATTTGCATCAAAACTTTGCGTATAGTTCATTAATTTTTATGTAACAAATGGTAGTTTTATGTGACGACGAGCAATACAAAGTAAGGTGCTTCATATTTTATTTCAATGTAAAAGAACTAAATTTCTCTTGACTAATCTTGTGGGGGAAAGTGGAAATCAAAAAGTAATTTATATATTTATACCCGAGTACACATAAGCAAAGTGTGGATTATACTTTTCACATGTTTACACGTATGTATGAAGGTATGTGGAATATTTTTAATCCCTTGCAAAATTATTTAATGAATTTTAATGAATAAGATGACATATTTCGATACTGCAAAATTTTTTTAGCAAATACTATGATCTTCAGTAAAGTCTAAGTAGCCCACATCTAATTTTTAAATATTAAAAGAGTTTCATAAAGGTGAAGGTTACTTGTTATTGGAATCAGTTTTAAGAACAATTTAGAGAATATAATTTTAAAAAAATTTGGCAATTAAAATCGTTTACTTGAGACTGCTAATTAAGATTTGCTAATTAGATACCAATTTGTGAGAATTTTCTTTTACTATAACATATTGTTTGGCTTGTTGGCAACTTTTAGCTCGTTTTTTAACAAGACGGGTTTTACCGCCTATATTAAGTTTCTCTTTAATTAAAACATATCGTGAATAATGAATGAGGAGGGTAAATCCAAAATTTTATAATTAAATCTATAGTACAATACTCGAAAAGTTTAAGATATAATATCTACCAAAGGAGAAAGATCGATATTTCGCGCATTCCCAACATTGCTTTCAGGAGACAAGTTATGTAACTATGAAATTTAAGGCTAAATATGCTAGATTTTCCATAGTATCCTAAGGTTTCCTTAAGCATTCGATTTAGAAACCGTCTAATGGAAAGGCAAGCAAAAACTTTTACATAAAGTACAATTATTGCATCAGCCCTCAAAGACATGGATTGCATTAATTCAGAAGATAAGTTTTGAAAAGTATGTTTGGCCATATCAATGCCAATTGATAACACTAAATAACTATATTTGAGAAAAAAAATTTTATAGTATGAACTTTTCTAAAACGCATTATTTCTGATAGTGGTTATATGCCATTTTCTAATATGACGTGCCATTTATATACGAAGATTTAAATTTAAGATGAAACAATTATCTAGAGTTTTAATATATATATATATATATATATATATTATATATATATATATATATATATATATATAAACGCAGTTACATAAATACATGAGTACTATATTTATTTTAACCATTTTTAATGTTATTACTTTTTCTATTTTAGTAGTAAAAAATATAATCAAATACTTTAACATATTTCAGCCTAAAGTATGGAGTGCTTAAAATATCGTATTATTTTACTTATTCAGTCATAAAATATATCACCGTGGAACGTCCTTTAATTTTATAAATATTCCATTGAGAAATATAACAAAATCCATTCATGAACCAAAATGTCACAAACAAATTAACGATTAAATATTTTGCCTTCTGTATATATTTAGGTGCGTAGATGATGTTACACAACAAAATAAATGGCTGACTACTTTTTCTAGGATCACATTAGTTTGTGCTATGTTACTTGGTAGCAATATTGAATTTCTTTCCTCGAATTTTTATCGGTTTCAAAAATGCAAATCAAATAACTACCTAAATATAAAATAGTTTTTCCTATATATAGTTTCTTATTATTTCCTATTATAATATAAATGCTATCGGAAATAAAAAGCTCTACGAAATGAACCTTTCCAGATGGCCCCAGCCAGTGAGTTTTATTTTAAAATGAAATTGCTTTTTGCCAGGTAGTCGAAATCTAAGCTGCTTTATCACTCTATAAAAAAAGGAAAATTTGTGCAATATTTCCTTAAATTCTATATTACGAAGTAGAAATTATTACAATAGGGACTCGAACCAGAATACCGAACGATAGAAATATTCTACATATCTGTCATATTGTTGTCGAAAGTTTATCGTGTTATTGAGCTTTCGATGGTTTGCGCTTTAGAAATGGTAGGGATATTCGCATCAGTTTTCACATATGAGTTTTCTTTGTTCCCGTTGAAAACTTATATCGAAAAACTTTTACTTCTACGTTGGTGGATATTATTTCTGATTACTCCGTTCGAACGATGTATTTTACGACATACTCTATTGACTGCTATCATGTACATTATTCGACAATGGTTTCGATATTTCTTACAATGGTTTTGTCCGATTGGTATTATGTTATTAATAGCACCTTTTAGACATTATATTATCAGTAGAACTTTTTTCCACCTTTGCATTGGTAGATCTGTTCGCATGCACTTATATGACTCGAAAACTGCTAATAAAAATTTCATGCTTTTAAGTCATAGCTCGGGAAAAACCGGCCCCAATCTATGATTCGATAGTCATTTATATCTTCTTCAATTATTGAAGCAAGGTAACCAAAATAATTTCATTTAAAAGTTTAGTTAAAAGTCAAAAATTAATAAAGTCAAAAGTTATTCAAATTAATCAACCTAAACGATGCAAGCAAAAATTATTTTTTTGCTTCCTTTATGCTTATATATTGAGAGATCTGTAAAAAATGCTACATAATAACTAAGATCTCTCATAAAAACTACATACCTGTAAAATGTCGATTACGTAGGTTGACCGTTATAGAAAGTACAAGGATGTGATAGACAGAGACGGGTAGGCATACGGAAGAATTCAAAAAAATTATTGATTTCTGCTGTTTCGCTATAGAAACCTAACAATGAAACCCTTAGAAAATCATTCTTGTATCATCAGTGTCAGTGTTCAACTGCCCATCACAGTTTTCTTAAAAATCTGTTAAGTTGAAAAGTGAGATAAGGCGTAGCGATAAAGAATTTTAACCAGCAATTACCACGGTTAAAATGCTTGATGTAGAAAAATAAGCATATGGAAATAAAGCACCCCATCTTTTTAAATATTATTTATCATATGGAGAATTAACTAAATGACCAAATTATAATAATTCAAATCCTTATATTTAACTATTTGAGAATGTTGTTTGAGATATTTTAGAATATTAACTAAGAAAGTTTACAAAAAATAATATTAATTTCTCTACCAAAAAAATTAATCACAAAAAGTCTATCCATACCTAAACCACAAAACTATAAAACTAAATCTAAACTTCATAGTTTTTAGAAATTTTAAATATTTGTACGCCTGAGAAAAATGTTCCAGGCTCTACATTTAGGTGGTGTAAAACAATATTACCAGACGTAAAAGATTATTAGGAACCCTTAAATGTTCATACATGACTCAGCGGCTACAAATTCCTCCCCCAGTGCGAGCTCTAGTGGTATTACGACATTAAATCCAACTCGACTTCGTATGCATCGAACGTTAAAATAAGTTTTAATGAACATTTTGAGAATTAACTTTAATTTTAATTTAATTTTTGCTTATTCTAAAAAAAAAAGCAAGTAAATAATCCGATCAGTACAGAGATACAAAAACACGAGAAACATCTTTATTTATCTTCTCTCACAAAAAATCTTTATATTTATAATATCTTTAGGGTTGACCTTTTATAATTTCATTCCAAATGGTACAAAATAATATAAAGTCACATTAGTGTCCGTCCTTTGTCTGTGTATCACTGATACACAGTGGATCGAAATGGTCATATATGGTATAAATATTAATTTTAGAGTCTGGGTAATGGGCAATAATTATATAAATGAAGGTAGAAGAAATGTGCCAGCTGTGTTCTTCTGTTATACCATTATAACTACATTAAAGGCAATAATAACGTAAAAAGAATAAAAACGTTGTATATTACATCAAAAACCACAAAACGGCTAAATGGTGCACATTACTTGTTACTAAATATTGTCTTACGTAGCCCGTTAAGACTTTTACAAATTCAAGCATAGAAGTATTTATGAACCTAGCAATTAATGACATTTTATGTTGCAATACGAATTAAAAAAAATATATACACATATAGCTAATTACCAATCACTCTATAAGTGTTTTTATAGTCGACCGTATAGTTCTCTCCTCAACTAAGGCTGGACTGTTCAGTTCTGTCTGAGTAAAGCAAATTCTAAATAAATAAACTGTTAGCGAAAACTACTAACAAACTAACCATCAAAATGATTGTATTGAAGACAACGACTCGGTACTTCGTTTGCAGTGAAATTACTTTACTTTAAGTCATCACAAATACATATTTCCTAGCGCAATAAATTTTTAACAATACCTAATAAAAATCAAATATGAGTGATGTATATATTACCACGAAAACCTGAAGAGCTAAGATATGTAGAATTATCATTATAGTTTCCCTGCAACGGCCTTCTAAAAACCCTATTTTTTCGTAAGGGAGCTTCAGTAATTGTTCGAAACTAAGAGGTTCGAGATATTATTTGCATACTGTTCATTATATCTCGAAAGTTATACTACCTACAATTATGAGTATAATTTTTTAGATATAAGAGTCTCTAGCCTTTTTAGCCGATACATCATAGTAAATATACAACTTCAAAATTGTTTCATATGTTTCATCGTATAAACAAAAAAATTCCATATAAATATTTTTGAATATTAGTAGTACATGTGTATGCGGATTAATATGCTTCATAATTTTGACAAATATCAAGTTTCTGTTTATAGCCGTTTCTGACAAAAACAGATGTGACAGACGGCCATGTGAGTGATTTTTTTTTATATGCGGATTATTAAATAGCGATAAAATAAAATGCTATTTACTCTGTATACAATGACCAGCACTCGAATTGAGTCTGCAGAAAGTTTATTGAATTATTGACATTTTTACATGAATTAGTTGAAGAAGGGGTGTGATATAGACACGAGTAATTTAAGTATGCACTACAGAGCTACTTTATGAAGGGGTGTGATATAGACACGAGTAATTTAAGTGTGCACTACAGAGCTACTTTATGAAGGGGTGTGATATAGACACGAGTAATTTAAGTATGCACTACAGACCTACTTTATGAAGGGGTGTGATATAGACACGAGTAATTTAAGTATGCACTACAGAGCTACTTTATGAAGGGGTGTGATATAGACACGAGTAATTTAAGTGTGCACTACAGAGCTACTTTATAAAAGCGGCGAAGAAAAATAAAATAAACCTGATGAGCATAGGTTGAACTCGCACCGGAAGGGAGAGAGGGGGTAGGGGGGGGTCAGATGCATGGTAGAATTCGTTTCGTACATCAGGGTTCTCATTATTTCTGTTAATACATTAAAAAATAATAATAGTGGTTTTTCCAATGTTAGCATACTGTTCAGAATGTTTTTTGCAGGCGTAATCAAATCATGAATTTATCAAAACCTATGATATTTCGAGCAATTGTTATAATTTTTGAGTAAACTTTAGATATATTCCTAGTAACGTTGCTTTTTAAGTAATTTTGATTGTAACAGTTTCGAAGACGGAGCAATGTATATTTTTAAAGACATTTTTATAAATGTGTCTGTAGTTATCTTACATAACTTTCTTAAAAATAGTTTTGGAATCTTTAAAACGTCCTCCTTGAATAAATATTTTATTTACTTATTCGGCTTCCTCTATATGGCTTCCGCTACTGATTGAAAATTTTTATCACTGCACCTAATTTTTGCTAAAATATCTTTAAAATAAACGGCACTGAGAGACAGACAGACGGACGAATTTTTTAACGATTTCATAAGGATTAATTTTTTTCCTATTGACTTTTGGAACCTTAAAACCATCGAAAAAAAATTTAGTAAAAATGCGTATTTGTCTTTTATCTACTAGGACAAAACTGAAAAAAACAGATATTTATATATATATATATATGTATATATATATATATATATATATATTATTATTATTCTTATTATATTCTTAAATCATTTTTCTATTTTTATTCTCATAGGATGTATAAACTGCATTGTCAAATATGTCTCATCCACGATTCTCTAACTAGTCTAAGCTTATCAACGCACCCTCAGTGTTAATCCTTTTGCGGCCTAGAATTAGTTAAAACAACACGCGACACAAAGTTTTCATTTTTGATAAATCAATTTTCCCACACTTTGCCCACCATCACCATCGATATAATGCTTAGCGAGGAACGAGGTATTACGAGAACAAAATTCATGTAACCGGCTATACCACGATGGGCGACGATTAATTTTTGTGGACCCGGTCTTTTAAAAGCGAGAAGCTTTCGGTAAGTTATGGCCTTTGTTTTGAGGTAGAATTCAGAATATTGGTTCGCCTGAAACTCTAAAGAGTCATTAATTTTAATCTTTTTATCCAACTACAGTAAAGAAAAAAGGAAAGTGTTATGATTTTGGCAGTCTATGTATGTATATATATATATATATATATATATATATATATATATATATATATATTTATACATATAAATTTTAAATAGTAATTAAATATATTAACCCGCACCTATCTCAACTAGGTAAACATCAGAAATATTAATTTAGAAATGTTGTGGAGGGAAAATTAGGTATTTAAAAGAAAATGTTTTATTTCTATATATAATACCGTATACAAAAACAGTTTGAAGGTCTTAAAACAATTCTTTCATAATTTTAGATAGTATATGTTCTGACATTTACAGAAAATATGTAAAAATTTATGTACCCCCTTCTCGTTACTATTCAAACATAAATCAGGGAAAATATGAGTTTTTAGAAATCCTTGCGAAAGTTTTGGAAAAACTATAGCAATGATTCAAGATGTGATATTTTTTAAAAATAATTCCATGTTTACGACTATGAAGAATACAACAAGCAATAAATTTATATTTATCTATTTTTAAAGTCGATTTTCTCAGAATAAACTTTAAATTTGACATAACAATACCTATATTTACCCAGATATGTTGTATATATTTTACAACACCAACGTATTTAATATATTTTTGTAGCAATTAGGAACACCAACAAATGAGAACTATCCAATTTTTGTAAAAAATTCTGCGAAATGCAAGTCTAAGTCGCACAATAATTTTTCATACTATGATTGAAATTATATGTGCTACTAATAAAACGGGATTTTTACAGTGGAAGGCGATATTGGATTAAAAAATGGTATTAATGTTTAGAAACATGTTATTATAGACTAGAATATAAATACAAAAGATGTAAAATTAGGGGCAATATTTTATCGTTGCTCTCAATGACACTTCGGTTTAATTTACATTGAAGTTGTATTCAGATTGCGCTGAATAATTGTTTTTAAGACAAGAACAAGAGGGGTGTACGATGAATTTTATTTCTAAAAAAATTTCCGTAAATATTTTACTAAGTATTAATTTGTTATCCAATACGATACTTAAGAGTTACACAATACAACATTTTTTGTGACTTGTCTCTCACATTGAAAATGTTTCGCAAAATTAAAGTTAAACTTTTGGTAGATAAGATCTGTAATTAAGCATATATGTTGACGGTTTTAAAAAAAATTAGGCAGTCAAAAAATTAAGTACATGGTTTTCTTTTGATTCTAGTAGAAAACTTTAAAAATCCTTTGAATCTAAACTATGTAAAAAAAATTACATCTCCATTTTTAAAATAATATGGATGTAAAAAAATCTTTGCTTACCTTATTGGGTATTGCTGGAATGATCTTTTAAAATGAAGTTTAGGTTCCAGATACTGCTGTTCACTTAAAATTAAGTCGTTTGCAATATCTATGTTAAGTGTTTTAGCGTTTAAGCTTTCATGTTAGACGCTATTTACTTTATGTATTTTTTAATGAAAACACCGCCTTAAAATTTGTTTTTGTTTTGTTATAATTTTGATTTCGTCTGTAAAAGTGAATAAAAAGCTTTGAGGCGGAAATAAAATTTGTTTTTGTTCTAGTGCCTCAAGGTCAATTTAAGGACGGCTTTGCAGAATTTTAAATTAAAAAATAAAATTTCCATTCTATGACAAAACTAGCTGAGCTTTGTGATGTCACCTACGCCGATTTATCTTAACGCTTCGGTTCTGCCCGACTTTAATTAATTTCAACGGAAGTATATGTAAATTAGAATCTTTCTAAAAATGTGGCGTATACGTAAAATTTACGCGTGTTATTTGAGAGCAACAATGGAAAAAAATACGGTTTTCATGTTGTTGTCGCTCTGCACCTTTCAATCGCGATGATATTTCACATTTCGTAGCTTGGTAATATATTGCGTCATTAGTCGAAGTTACAATTAGACCTTCGAAACGGATAGAGATTAGCGTGACAGTATGTATTCGTAAACAAACTAAATATTGATTTACTTTCTTTAATACTAACCAATATTATAACATTGGGAAAAAACAATGAAATTTAATACATTTTAACTAACGGATTTTTAAAGAAGAATCTTTACAAATTACCCACCTGAAGATGTTGTCATACAATCAAAATAAAAAAGACAAATTAATATATGCATCTAAACACTGCATGAAACAGAAATGGTGAAAGACAGGTCACGTTGTTAGGTTACACGAATCCAAATTGACAAAAATTGTGAAGATATGAAGGGACCAATAACCAAAGAAGATGAGGCAGATCAGAAACCACTTGAAGGATGAGATAGAAAAAGAAGCAAGAACAAAGAACTGGACGACACAACAGGCGGCGAGCGCTGGAAGAAGCTGGAGGAGGCCTTTACCCGAACGGGGTTTTATCTACCTTTAAAATTTATATTTTTTGCTATCATTACGGTTTAAAATTATTTAAGTTGCTGTATAAACAGGTTTTCTTTTTAGTTTTATTTTAATTTATTTACTTATTAACGAGAAAAATCACTGATAATTTAATACGGAAATATGTCTGCACAAAAATATCAATGAGAATTATTTACGATAGATTCTAAGGAACGATGAAAATCTATGAGAATAAAACCAAAAATCTAGTGCAAAACACATTCTTACAGAGGTTCGAGAGGATAGGATCTCATAGTCGAAGGATGGCTCGTTTGGATGGACAGATTACAAGCAATAAGACAACATTTTATTAGTGCGAAATTGCAAAAACAGGCGCCATAAAATTTACTCCAAAATAGTAACAATCATAATGGACCACGAAACTCAAGAATGTGAAAATGATTAAAGAAAAAGAAAAATGATATAAATATAATATTAAAAAATATGATAGTCAATAAATAAAAAAGAAAACATTAGTTTTACATCCTCAAGCTATACGTCACATTTTGACAGTTTCATATTATTCTTTTGTAACTACGTATGTAAGGAGAGAAGAGAGAAGGAGAGACCATTAAAATATGAAAATTTTCACATTTATGAGTGTAAATACATTAAAAAATACGAAATATGTTTGTCACATTTTCCACAATAATACAGTAATTACGTATCAAGAGAACAAATTGTACCAATGTTCGATGCATTTCTGGTTTAAATTTAGTAACTTACCAAAATAAAATTCTAATAAAATATTTAAAGATGTCGTTATATAATTTTAGTTTAATTATTTGAGAGTTCTACACTTCAAAAAGAAAAAAGGAAAAACGTTAAACCTTACAAGACCTCCCATCGCGCATAGCTGGTCTGCATAGTTTACACCCGTAACTATTAAATTTAATAGTTATCAAACATAATTACTTCCATACAATTTAGTGGTTAACATTCAAATATATTTATACCGAAATATGCACATATAAGGCAAACGAAATATTTTTTAATTTTTGATATCGTGCGGGATTTCCGCAGAAATTACAAGTCATGAAAATTCCTATTTCTTTCAGAATTGAATACAAGATTAGCTGTATGCATGACTTTTGTTCGCTTATATGTATAGAAAATGATATTAAATTATCTATAACACTATAATGATCACTATAATTATAACACTATAATGATCACTAATAATATAACACTATAATGATCACTAAATGAACACTATATTTATCTATAACACTAAATATCTATATATCTATAACACGTAAATCTATCAATTACAGTATTTATAAAAATAAACTTTTTAAATATTTGTACATTGTATTAAAATGTCAAATTATATTACTTTATTTTCAGTTAGTCGGTTGGGTTAAAATATAGCCTATATGTTACAGCAAATTCAACAAAATCCACAAATAAAAACTTCGTCAATCAGTTTAGCTGTTCTTGCCTGAGGCAAAAATAAGCTTGGTGATAAGAAATTATACCAAGATACTCTCAACAGTTTAAATGTTTATTTTATGCATAGTTGAGTTTAGAACTAAAAGCTAAATTATATAAAATAGCCTACACAAAAAGTTTCAGAATACAAAAAATGGAACAAACTAGCAAGTTTGGATTTTTTTTTTCAAAATAATTTTCAAGGCGCCCTTTGTATCATTTTATTCGATGGAACCACCGAGAGAAGCACTCATTTTTCTTCATGATAATCCCTAAATTTTTCCATATCTGTTAATAGATTATTCCCTCGTCAGTTTTTATCATGAGTTACACAATATTGATGTTTGTTCAGTTGTCGCTGTCGAAAGTCCTTCATGCATGTCATCAGTTAAATTGCTATGACAATTCTCGACCACATCAAGCCAGTTGTAAACAATAGTATGTGGTGGGGCTTTATCATGAATTGTTATCAAACTCGATCGAAACTTAGTTTTAAGTTATTGGTTGAGAGAACAAATGGCGAATACAAGCACGTTTACAAAATTTTAATAATTTTTTTACCGTAATTAAAATATTTTCAGTGCTACCCTCGTAATGAAAATCAGTTGTAACTAAATATTCCTATTAATTTTTTTATTGGATTGGAAATTTGCATATTTTATTTTATTACATCTTCGTTCTCTATTACAACATTCCTGTGTAAATCTATAACTTAACTTAAAAATGAATCCAGCATACTTTTTCTCCCCTTGAAAAAGTATAAAACTCAAATTGCACAAGTCCTAAAGAAATGTTATGACATTATTCTATAAGATATGCCATGGTGCTTTTACTATTTATGCCGATTTGATAAACTGACATTACGCCAAATTCTAAAAAACCAACAAACTACTAAACAAAACCTCCTTCATTAAATATTCGTGACTTCAAGAAGAGAAAAAAAGTGGCATATATTGTAATTAATGGAATAATAAAACAATGATTTAAAATGTCTGCCACACGTAAACTTCCAGTTTAAACTGACTTTTTAACACTACAATCATGTAAAATAAATAATAAAATTTATCTTAAGAATATCAGTTCAAATATGTTGGTAAATTTGTATAGAGCCTATAGGGCTAGGGGAAAATGATAATGAAAATGACAGAGCCTCTTTCCTAAACCTCTATAAACCTTTACCGCTTTAAGTTGGCATTTAAAGTCAACCATCCACCCACACATATGATAAAACCGCAACAAATATTAAAATTATACCAATAATGGATATAATGAAAGGGTATCACGGAGTACGTATTAAGCGGTATTGCAAGGAGTGAAAATTACAAATCTTAATTTCATTAATTCAAACTAAAAATTGAATGCGATACGAGTATAAAGATCGAAAATGATACCGACTAATTTAAAAAAAAAATTCGTGAATATCAGTCACATTTTCATCACTAGAGCCATCTTAGATATACAACATTATTAAAATTAAATGATCCATTTAAATTATATGTCAACTTTTAGGTGTGTTTTGCAATTTTTATATTTATTTATATCCGATTGTTTTCTCACGGAGAAAAAAGAAGTTTTTTTTTGAGTCACTAAAATGCTATGATATTCATTGTATTTATAAAGCTTTAAAGTAAAATAAACTCTTGTTTCTTTTTATAAACAACCAGCCACATAAATCAAATATGGAAAGACATTAAACTATACATCTTACCTCTTTTCCAAATTGGTCAAGTTACTGCGTTACTTTTATTAGTTAAACCTGATATGGTGGATTAAAATCCACCCTTATGTTATTTCATGTGGCACATATATATATATATATATATATATATATATATATATATATATTTATATATATATATATATATATATACACACATATATACATACACATATAAATTAAATTGTAAAGTATTCTAGAGGTTTGAATTCGAGAAAACCGGAGAGGAATATGGCATACGTTATTATTATGAACAAAATATCTCGACGCTAATTAAAATACAACTTGTTTCAAATTTAATGCTCGAGTTAGTCTCAAAGTCACTCGCAATCTGCTTCAAAGTATTAACTAAGCTTAATTAGCGTTAATTAAACTTAGCTTACGGTATCTAACCTTGACTTATTCCCCCTAATAATCGTAATAAAGTGACTAAATAGAACTCCGTTAAGTGTATTTATCAGATAAATTTCAACAGTTGGTGAGCGTTTGCAATCGCCGCCTCGCTTCATACTTCAATGAATTGTTCACAAAAGTAAATAACTAGATCAAGAGCATCGACCCCTCCAAAACTTTTGGCTAGTATTACTTTTGAAAAAGTAAAGCTTTTTCAAAAGTAATACCGAGCCAAAAGCTTTGGAGAGGTTAACGCTTTTGATCAAGGACTACTTTTGAAAACGCTTTGTAATAATTTGTGATCGTTTGTGACCTACGTCAAAGAGAAAATGCATATAGTAAATATTAATAATATCTTTAGTAAAACACAGATTATCTCAAAAACTAATATAATGCATAGATTTCTTTACCTTTAACCTTCTATTATATCTAGAGGATATTAAAATCAATATATATAGAGGATATTAAAATCAATATAGAATAATAACCATAAGATTCTACATCTTATGGTTATTATTCTTATTTTGATAACAGTTTTCCAAGTTATAATTTTTGCGACGAGTGAAAAAATGTAATACAAACAAATTGAAATTTTGAACGAAATAACCTATGAGTAACGAAATTTTTTGACGTTTTAAGGATTATCATCACCTATTTCAAAATTTAACTTGCTACTCCAGTATGGAAGCATTTATTTAGGCTGAAGGCGAAGTAACATTCTGAGTTTTGAACTTTGACGCAGTCAGTACCTAGTCTCTTCTTCCCCTTTAAACCTCTTTTTAAGTGTGTTACGATTTGAAGCATCAATTACTGAAAGAATAAATTTCCAACAAACAAACCTGTAATGCTCAAGAAAATTGAATTGTAACTAGGTATATACGCTATTCTTTTTTGACTGTTATTATTTTCAGTGTTATTCCATGTTTTATTGAAAGCAGTGTTTGTCATCCTCTTAAGTTTTTTAAAGCTATATATTTTTTTTTTTAGTTTTGAGTTACTCAAGGAATGAAGAAAATATTGTCTCCTAAAAAATAAATTAAATTTAATCTTTTGATTGGAAATCATTCTAAATCAATAATAGAACGTAAATAAAACTCGAAATTAAAAAAGTTTCATTGCTTACGTGCGTGCGTCCACAAGTGCAAATGAGCATTCGTAAGTATATGCATTCGTACGCCTGTATGTTCATTCGTAACAACTATGGATCGAACTAGACATAATTTGACACATAACTGTTTCTTAAAAATAAATTGAATAATTTGGTAGGAAAGATTAGATTGCGTACATTAAGAAAAAACAGAAATTGTTTAATATAGAACGCCAAAATGTTCTTCTTTGGTAAAGAATAACAACCCATATGTGTTTCTGTACATGAATTTCAGAGGATGCAAGTTAGTCTCTTGAATTTTCATTCAGTTTTATCAGGTACATAAAAAACTCATTGAACCATTTGAAAAACAATCTATGAAGATCTCAAAAATGTTATTATATATATATATATATATATATATATATATATATATATATATATATATATATATATATATATATATATATGTAATTGTTGGTGGAATATTTTCAGAGTCTAGGCAAAAATATGCATAAACTTACATCCCCTTTATTTTTTTAATTATAAAAAGGAGAAGTTCGAAGTTGTGAAAAAATAGTGTTTTTCATTTTTTCAAAGTTTATAGAAAAAACTAAAGCAATGAGTCTAAATGTCATAGTGTTCGTGTCATACTCACAGGTTATTTTTATGCCTATAACAGATTTACTAGACAACAAATTTAAATGACGGAATATATATAAAATATTTGTATAAAGTTTAATAGTTAAAATATTATTTCGAGTCGTACTAAAAGATTTTTTTTTATAACTTCAAAATTTAAAATAATGTTTAAAGTTACTTTTATAAATTTACTATATAATTATTTTAATTATTGAAAAATAAAATGTCCGCATTTCCTCTTGGCAAAATCCCGTTTTTGCGTGGGTTTTTTGTATATTATTTAACCACACTTTTTACTATACCGAAATTTATTTTAAATCACTTTACGGTTTATTTTACCTCACTCATTGAAAAATTAAATTAAAAGGAAAAAAACCAGTTCCAAGCAGAGCTCCGTGTTCATATAAAATTCTGCTTGAGAGGAAGTCTTATTGACATTTTATTGATATTTGACTCCCACGATTTGAATGTTTATTACGTTTTTCAATTTACGATGTCATTTAAAGGCTCTCCTTTATTCGTTTTCTAAACTCACGCATAAATTTTGTGTATGTTTGTGTTTTTATTGGGATAACTATGTGCCAACCTCGAACGTCGTTTGTGTTTTGTTTGAAAACTGTATATATAAGCTACAGCAGATTTACGGAAATATCACGCACGTTATTCCTGGAAGTATAAGATAAGTTCTTATTAGAATGGTTTAGAGTTATCTAACCAAAAACAAACACAAACATTTTCTTTCTTGTAATGTTTATCTAGATTAACCTTTTTTAGAAATACTGCCATATAATTTAATTGTTTAGTCATTAAGGTGCAGTTGTGGAAACATTAGGGTTGTTTCACCTGTATGTTTTAATAATGATAATAAGAAAATTAAATAAATTCAATAATATTAATAAAACACATCATGATAAAACATTTAAATCAATCTATTCTCATTCATGAACAACATTCACGTTCAGGTGATCCAGCAATTTTATATTATGAGAGTGGAGAATGTTAATGTATTTCCGTTCGAGATATCAGTATGACAAAAATATTATGACTAAGCGAGTGCAGGTAGTTATCAGGCACGAAAAGCGAAGGCTTTTACCATGAATTAGAGTATAAATTTATTCCACTTAAAAAAAATATTCTTCTGGGCTGCAATCTAAGTTCAATCAGCATACCCGAGAGGAAAATGGAAATGGGCAGTAAAATATAAAATGTCATGTTTACATAAGTAAGGAACTTTTTACAAACATTCAATCATACATTAGATTGTATTTAATGTCAGGTGTCCTTCAAATATTGGATATGCATAATAATGAGATTGACGTAGTTTTCACATTTCTTCACTTTTGTTTAACTTTTCAAAGCATTACATATATTATTATAACTATACCGTGCAATTATGACGTGCCTGACGCACGTCGTAATTGCAGTCATCACATTTCGATTTCCCGAGCAATAAACGTGGGTTCGAAGACTGGGTAAGTGTTCTGCTAGTTTGGTGATTCCTATTATCTACAACATTTTTATTCTGCTTTGATAAAAAAAATGATTTTCATAATAATTTTTGTTTCGTGGGAGCAATGTTTAAATTTCTGCTATTAAAAAATTGACGGTTTGACTTTGATAGATTAGGGAAGGGGCATATATATATTTGTAGATTTGTATACTTCCAAACATCTCCAGATCAAGAGTATAAATGGTTGTTACAATATTGGGACCATTTAAATAAATGTTTGTTCACGAACATTAAAAAGCAAAGACGCTAAAGAAATGATAATCGAGATTCTTAAGATTTTTTTGAAGTTGGCTATCCTAATATTCTCCAAAGTGATATTGGACGCCAGCTCACAGCATCTGTGCTGAAGGAAATAGTCAGTTTGTGGTCTGCTTGTAAACTAATTAGTGGAATACCGAGATATCCTCAAAGCCAAGGAAGTATAGACCGTTCAAATTATGACGTAAAACATATGATTCGAGCCTTGATCACAAGTAATAAATCTACCAATCGATTCATTGGGTACTATTTCGTTCAGTTCTAGAAAAATTCATTCAACAATTATTCGAATTCCATATAAAGCCTTGTTTGGAGAGGATCCAAAACTAGGACTCTCATCCACTTACTTATCTAAAAATATAATATCTAACTTAGAAACCGAAGAAGATGTGGAGACATTTTTTGAAGAGATTAATAACAACAAAAGATAAAATTCAGAAAAAGATCAACAAGAAGAAGAACAGGCAAACGTAATCACAATATATATTCCAAAAATTGACATTTAAAGGATTAAATAAAAAGAAATAACTACGGCGAGTCATCAAATTATTATCTTAGAACAAACGAACATTGCAAACAATCCTGAACTACTTCCTGACTTACATGAGAATTTACGGTATGTAATTGCGGATGTTGTTATTCATAAACCAGAAAATGAGCAGGAAAAATATCTTTAGATAACAAGGAAACCGTCACCCCAGATCAGAACAATATTGAACTATTTCCTAAAAGCAATGGATGTCTTGTAATAAATTCAGAAATAAACATTGTAAATCAAAAACAAAGTAAACTACATGAAAATATTGACAAAGAAATAATCACAGAAAAGAGTCATCACACCTAACAACTCTGACGTACCGCCCAATGTAGGTGATTTGGTGTAATAATTGAAGAAATGAATAATCTGGTATGTAACATATGCAACAAAAAAGCATCTGGAGCTCATAAAAAAGGTACACAATGCAATAAAATCGTTCACGCCATATGTGGATTAGTATCTGAGGAAAATGAGGGCTGTGGATTGCAATTGCTTTGCAGTGTGTGAACATAACATCGTACAAGAAAGAACATTATCGCACATAAATTTAAAGAGAGTGGCAGATAAAATTATAGCCACATCGTCTAAAAAATTTAAAGATGTTGGTTCGACTGTATTAGTTGAAGTCCCAAAAGTTGAACTGATTGGGAAAGTTTTAGAGAAAAAAAAGAACTATATCAAGTTGGAGTTATTTTGGCATAATCAAAGAATGGATGCCTTGAAATGCTGTTCTTTCCTCTCGAAAAGCAGAACTACTCAGTAATATTTCAGAGGTCAGTATTAATTTAATTTTTAATATCACCTTAAAATATTGCTAAGAAGTAGCAATATGTTCTTATTTGCTGGCTACCTTGCCCTTCAAAACCGATACACAGCACTACAAATATTGCTGCTAAGCGGCAGTGATAGGTAAGGCGATATTACCAATCCGGACTTTGCATAAAGTTCAACCACGTAATATGCGATTTGCTTTACTTTTTGCCTAAATTTTTTTTCAGGTCACATTGCCGTTAAGAATTATATCAAAAATGTCTTCATCATTTGGCGTGCAAGGAATGAAACAATGCATTTTCAATAAGCAGAAAAGTAAAAAAAGAACAACGCAGTTTCAATAAGTGTAATTGCAAGAAAGTCAATGTTCTTTGTAACTCCACAGCTGCCACAGTGGGGCACATGTAATTCAACCAATCAGCGCGCGAGGTACGTTCCGTCACATGCCATTGCAAAGTTTAACGGTTTGACTTCGATTATATTCCATCAAAAAATAATGCGTTAAATTGTAAGCAGAATGTTACAGATCACAATTTTTCGACATTTTACAATCTTGTGAGATAGATCATAATCTAACTGTATTTATATTTTTACGGTGACATATATAATTCTTAAATAACGCCAATTGAAAATAATATAGGAAATAATGTCAGTTAAAAATAATATTGTAGAAACTTGAAAGTTAGTCTAGTAGTAAAACATATTAACTTACACATATGTCAATATCTGTAATTCCAAAATATTAATGTAAAAGTTTAGGGGAGGGGGTTAACAAAATTAGGTACATGATTTTTTTAAATTCCGTACGTAGTGCTAATAATAAGGGATTCAGAAATATTTAGTAGTTTATCTTCAGAAATATAATTCAGGATCCAGTAAACGGATATATAAAAGAAAAAAACATGGACATATTTTATCAATACTTTCAGAAAAGTTTTATAAGGTGAAGAATTTATGTAAAAGTGTCGATAAATACTATAAACTTATGAATTGCAATAGATCACAAATGTTTTGAAAGTTTGGTGACTAGTTTAATGCTTTTGAGGGAATTGAATTGGCAACAACCATCAATCATCAATTTGAATGTGATTTATTGTTACTTAGTATGTCTTCTTCTGTTCACGGTGGAACAAGGATGAATTTTAGTGATCTTAGCATAAAATCGAAATGTACACGGTTAACAGTACTATCTTAAGTTGACGATTCAGCAGTTAGTGCATTACTCTACAGTCCAGATGCAATAACATCAACAAATATTTTTACGGATGAAATTTTATCACTTGCTATGGAGTATAAGCTAAGCCTATTTGTTGATAATGTACTTAGTTAATAGTAAGACTTCTAGTAAAACTTTACCATCATATCAGAGTATTTTGAAAGCTTAGCGAAAGTGATATAATATCAATATGGCAGTGATGGAATCTAAAAGCTGAGATCGAATTGCAAAATTTATTAGATCATACAGCTTCCCGCATCTTAGAGTCAGAGAAATTTTGTTTTAAATAGTGTTCTAGTAGAGTCAGTTAATTTAAGTTTAATTAAGAAATGTAGTTTTGAGGGCAGTATGGGTCTAGCGAGTACAAAGAGTTTTTTCGCGGATTCTAGTTTAGATGATGATAGTAATTTATTTGCAACCTCTTACGTTTCTTTGCAATTATTACCAAATTCAGATAGTTAAACTAATATTTTGTGAAAAAATCTTCTTTTACGAGATACTTTTCCATTTAGATATTTCAACCAAAATCAAAGGCTTAAACAGTTATTTCCTTAACCGCTGTGTTGCAATTTTGCAAGTTTAATCTTCGGATACAAGATCAATGTAGCGTCATGTAGTAAATTTGATTCAGAAACCGCGTGACTTTTAGTATTAGAATATCAATTGTACAATCTCCCAGGTTCCGTCCAAAATGTACTGATACGTGGCTTATAAATTTTAAAACATGAAGAGGCTACAGAAGCTATTAACAAAAAAATTAAAACATTTAGACGAACCCATACTTGAAAAATGGCTCGGGACATTAGTAATACTGATTTATTTGAATAGACTCATGTTACAATCAGACTGTTTCGTTACCAGAATTCACAATCATCCCCAAAAGAAAAATGGTCTTTTAAATAGTCAGGCATTAAGTTTGTTCACAGTTCAGAAAATCTTGTAATCGTTTTCGTAAGAATATCTTAGCGTATTTATACTATTTGGCTTGTAAAATTCAGAGTTATCCTCAATTTTATATTTATGTTTTTTTAACGCAGTTTTATTCAAGAGTAATATATAACATTGTCATTTTATTTAAATGACAGTGATATATATCCAAATAACCAAACCTTGTATTTAATTTTTCAAGCTTATAATTAATTAACATAGGCATTAAAAAGTAAACGACACTTTCGTATATCATTTGCAATAATTTAAATACAAATATAATGCTTTATTTCCAATTATCTATTTTCGACCGCCAGCCTTAAAACTGCGTACCACCGTGCGACGACGTGTAAAGACCGCCACCGGATCGACCTGGACCAGACTGGCGACCGATAGATTATGTTGAAGAACAATGGGGGAGGCCTTTATCCGGAAATAAATACCCAAATATCGGTAATTCGATTTAAAATTGTTTAATTCGCCTTAATTCCAAGGAATAGTGATTATCATACTTTGTTTTACAATTTATGAAAAATATTCAATTATAAATAAGGAACTTATTCAGAAACGGCTTAAATTAATATTTTATAGTGACCTGCATGGGAAATTCCGTTTTGATAATATTTATGATGCAATTTATGTTTTAATGTCTTTTTTATTTTCTTTACTTAAATTAGGGATAAAATCCTATAATTATGTGAATATATATTTTCTTCAATTATATTCAAATAATAGCAAGTTAAATACTATAGAGAAATGAACTCCGATAGTATTCCGATAGTATTGTATAATAAACATACATATTTGTAAGTAGCAAAAAAGCTTTATGTGCATAAACGGCTTTATTAACAGCTTAAAAAAGTATGAAACCCCCTAAAATAATATTTCGACACACCAGTATCACGTCGACATCACAATACTAAGCATTAATATTCTCGATGGAAGAGTCTAAGTGAACTAGGGTTTAATAAAATTCCTATCGATCACATGGCTTACTATGTAAGCAACTTCAAATCAGCAGCTATGTTTCACTATAAAATTCGTCTATTTTTTGGAAAAGTATTCCACTATAATATTGCATTTTTTATTTTTGGAAAACTGACTATAATTTTGCCTTCAACATTATAAAATTTAAAAATGTATTTATTTGAAATCTTAATTTTTTTTGAGTAAAGTCATAGTACAAATACAATAAATTAGCTAACACCCTGCCCCAGATTAGTAGACTCGAGTAGGCAAAAATTTGGCATACAGGCTTCATCAATGCGTGAAAACCCTTCGTAACAAACTCCAATTTTTCTATCAAAACAATAACGACAAAATGCTAATTTTTCTTATTTCAAAACACCGCCACTATTTTTAAATTATTCTATACAAACCTACGGTATGTAAAATATATTTTATTGACGTTATAATATGAGAAGGATAGATATAAAATTTAACTTGGTTAGGATAAACATAGTTTTACACAATGACCTCTAGAAAATAGAATTTTTTTTTCTTTTTAAACAGTGTAATGTTTATTATGTATTTGTTTTTTACTACTAAATTAGCAGAGTAGACATAGACGCTGACTGCATATCTTACTTTTATGTTGGATAATAAATAAATTACCAACTAAAGAGAAACAACCATCCTTCAATAAAATTACTCTAATTCAAAATAGATTTGCAGGATATTTTGTTAAAACTCGATAATAATTTGTAACTTTCTTTCAATCTTAACTTCAATCACAACTTTAAATTGTGTAAATCAGGCGGCATCCCATTAAGAAAATGGTTGAGTAATCATGAAAGACTGCTCGACTACTTTCCTCTGAAGTGTAGCCTAAGCATATCAGAAAATCTGAGGAAACACTGGTTCTTACATTCACTCACCTCTAGGAAGAGCTCTGCCGTGACTACTAAACGCAGCAACCTATTTCTCTCTTTCACCGCTCCACTTTTGATTACTGGAATGAATTCATTATTTGTTATTAAAACAATCTCATACAACAAAAAAATTACAACAATGACTGAAATATTTTTTTGTATATCAAACTTCAAAAAAATTCCATTGAAAACATATTTGATGTCATAATAAATAACATAATAAAACAAAATTAATGTAAATTATATATTAATATACAATTATTATAATTTTATAAATAATTTTCTATGTAATAAGCACTGAAAAACACAATAAAAGAAGTTATACCGTATTTACGTTTTCGATGAATCATTATGGAAACCAAACTTGCTTCAGAGAAAGAATCATTATTGCAGAAAATAATGAAAATCGAAACTTAAATAAATATGGATAAGAAAAATTTCCACCTTTCCGCTCTAAAAAGCTTCTTCTCTTTGTAATATCGTACTGGGTCCGATTCATTATTTTTCAAATAAATCCTCATTGGAATAAGAAAGGCTTTTGTTACAACTAAATTTTCTTATTTCCTGACAAATTTCAATTGGTTCCTTCGACCGAAATTACAATATTCGGTTTTTAGTTGAAATTATTGTACTTTTAAAATTTATAACCTCCCTTTCTGCGTTCCTTCAATATTATTTTCGCTTCTCATATTTATCGAAAATAAAAATACGGTAAAAAGGTAAAATAAGAGAAAAATCAAGTTCAATTGAAGTCTTTTAGGATATGATCATTGGCAGTATATATGTGAAAAGGATTGTGGTTTAATAGTAAAAAAATGTATACGTGCATTTCTTCAATTTCATAAACAGGGTTCCTCATTGGTCTGTAAAAATATATAGAAATAACTTCATTCAAATTTAACATTTATTTATAAGTTATGTAACTAAAGTCACAGTCCAAGCAAAATTATCTTCATGTACGGTATATTGTCATGCTGGGTAAATTAATTGTTAAAAAGCTAGCGCAGAATCTTTGACAAGTATAATCAATAATACGAAATCCCTTTTTCTTGTCCTATATTTCTGTTTTTCTTCACCAAAAATGATATGAACATTTTATATAATAGGTGGGCGTATTATGGAGATAAATACTTATTAACCCTCGGTTATCGATAGTAAAATTAGTTTAAACAACCCAAAAATGTTATTTGTACTTTTCTTTCATTCTACAAAGAGTCATACAAATATTTTGCTCTGCACAGTTTATATAATATAAGACTAAACAAATGTGGCACATGGTAGTTATGCACTTCCGAAGAAAGACCTTTTCATGTAATTGTGAGGGAACAAAAAAAGAAATATTAAGTTATTCGCTTATAAAAAGGCAAATTTATTGAAAAAAATTACATAATTTTTCCGAAATGTCCATGTTCTCTGGCACAAACGAAGTCTTTGATACTAATTGTCTGTTTATTATAAGTACGTAGAGATAAACATGCACTTTAATAAAACTGAGGGCATGACGAATAAAGAATTAAACAAAACTTGCTTTATGAAGGGTGTGCTGGCCTCTAGCATGCTTATTGACACGTAGAGGAGATAAAAGCTCTATCAGTCACCCACTCTTATCACTATCGATGTGTTACATATTTTCCCTATTCTATATATATTTTTATATATAAAATTATATCCACGTGGCACAAGAAATAAATGATCTATAACATAACCAATAACTCGCTACGAAAGAACAGTAAACTTCAATAAATGGTAATCGTTATCTATAGAAGGCAATCGGTATTGATTAACGAAATAAAAGTACGATATGTGCAGTATAAAATGTAATGGTGAGAAAATTCACTCATTATGGATGATGAGTGAATTTAAATATAATCTAATTTAAATCTAATCTAATCTAAAAAACCATTATGGTTAGGGGTACTGAAACTTTTCGTAGAAAGATGTCAAATGAATTGCGTTCCTGCACGCAATTTAATCAAAATATATCCTCATGACCTATTAAGTAATTATTGGTTAGAAATAGAATATCGTGTGCTGGTACCATAATTCATTATTAATGAAGAGAAATCAATTTAGAAGTTTTGCCCCGTTTCATTCTATTCAGAATTGGAATGAATAATTAAACAGAACTGGAGACCATACTCTTCGTCGTCTCGAATTAGCAGCGGATATCTTTTAAGATTTCAACTACAATAAAATTAAGTTAGTATAACATTCAAATCCAAATTTTAAATGCCATATGTTCTTTTCCCAATTTAAATTTCATTATTTATGAATACTGATTTTATGCATTTTAAAATGATAATTAATAATTCACGTTGATGGTAAGTAAACCTCTTTGTAAAATATCAAATATGACTTATTTTATGCCATTTTAAGTGGAAGATATTTTTATATCTTTTACCTAAGTGGGGTCGCTTTAAATATAAATTTAAATAAATAACCATCCACCCCTGTTTCCTACCGGCGGGAAAATTTGTTTTCTCAAATTAAGTCTTCTTAAATAAATATTGAGTTACAGTTTTTCATGGGTGTTGAGGTACTAGTTCGATGCCGAATACGTAAAAACACGAGCTTGTAATTTAGTTTATTTAGTTAAAATCGACAAAAATTCTGTTTGGAACCTATTTATTTTTTAACATGATTTATAATATATTTCGTTTAGAAATAGTTGGAGAGAATCCACAAATTTGGTGCGCGGTGAAAACGGTTTCAAGATTGTAAAACCCGAAGTTTTAAAAATTAAAAGAGAGTGTATGATAATTAATATCCTATTAGAATTACATTTCTTTGCAATAATTTGGCGTATATATTAAGGCAAATATTTTGGGAAAACATTAAAATAAGTGTGACCTTTATGTTTGGTTAAACATATGATTTAATCCGATGACAGGTTTCAGGATTAAATCTTGTTTACATTAGATATAGTAAAATAAGAGCACGCAAGTATTTAGAAAATGAAGGTCAACAGTCGTCATCAAAAAGTACAATGAAATCCAATGCAAAATAAAAATATTATAGACACAAAATTACATGCTTTAATTTGTTAGTTTAATGGTCGACTATATAATATAAATATGATTTAAAAATTTGGTATTATATTTAATTATCTTAATTTGACATATCTATAGAACTTGTACTTACCTCACATATTAATTATAAAGATTTTTATTGAAAAACGTTATTCCATAGAATATTGTGTTACTAAATTTAAATTATTGCTAAGAATAGAATAGCCAAGGGACATCTTCTTGAAAAGGTCAGGGCCTGCTTCAGGTTGTCGGGCTACTGAAAGAGGAAACAAATATCGTTATTAATAATGTGTGTGCAATGTCAAAACTCTAGGCTAAAAACGAATATAAGCTTAAACAATTAATGATTGAATATATTTGGCGTTAATTTTGTAGAAATTCATTATTCACAATTACATGAAATTACGTGATGTAGTATTATTTCTACTTTCTTTAATTTCTTTACCACGACCTAGGTTTCGTTGTATTACAACATCTTCAGGTGGGATATTAGCAAAGATTAACTCTTAGGAACAACCAACAGCATTTATATGTTTCAAACACAATAGCGGAAGACTGCTTTGTGCGGATTTTTCCATTGTTTATGTTAGTGAGTTTATTGCAGGGGCGCAGACTAGCTTTTATTATATTACAGAGAGTTATACAATATACCTGTATTTTAGTGAGGGTAATAAATTCAATTGTTGTTATTATGTGAGGTTATGCAAACTTTACGGTGTATGTAACAAAATTAATTGGAATTTGTTATCAGTAATATATTTGTACAAAAGCAAGGGTATTTGAAAGTAAGGCCAAGGTGATACACTAATTCTACATATCTTATTATCGGTAATATATTTATACAAAAGCAAGGGTATTTGAAAGTAAGGACAAGGTAATACACTAATTCTACATATCTCCGGTTTTGTGTATTCATATATTTATTTATTTATTTATTTTAATTTTTTTGTTTTTATTGTATATATTTATATTTATATATGTATTAGTGCTGAAACAATTTCCAGGGTACTGTAGTATCAATGTTTTATATTTATATCATATCTAGAAGATATTAAGAATGGGTGATGATATTATATTTAGTTGTTCATTTAATATATTGACCTTGATATCTTTTTTATGTCTGTTTATTTCTAATGTTTCTAGGATATTAAGTTTATTACTTTTTGTATTTATTTGTAAAATATAGGGGGAATTATCAGTATGGTTATTTTCAATGCGATGTTTAGCAAAGTGAGATGTGTCTCGTTTATTATTTCGCCAGCTGGCGATGTGTTCTTTATATCTTGTATTAAAATCTCTTCCTGTTTGACCTATGTATATACTATCACAATCGTTACATTTAAATTTATAGATGCCACTCTTTTTATGTTTATCTATTTTTTCTTTATTGTTAATAAGGGTTTTACCCAAGTTATTAAGATGAAGTTATTAAGAAGTTATTAAGAGTTTTCCTAATTTGAGTGATACATTACCTGTATGGGATAGATTTATAGTAAATATTATTATTATTTGGTACGACCGGGTATATTTCTTGTATTAGTATTTTTCTTAATTTATTACGGCCTTGCAATGGGTTCCCACCTCAGTCCCCTTTTAGCCGAGTTATTTATGAACCATCTAGAAACCAGCCTCTTAAACAGTAAATTAGCAACCAATACATTATACTATTATAGATACGTTGACGACATCCTTATTTGCTGGAAAGGTACACAGCGACAGTTAGACCAGTTTGTTAACTTTGCTAACTCCCTACACAATAATATCAAATTCACTTTAGAAATAGAGTCCGATAATAAACTTAATTTTTTACATATAACAATATAACGCAAAAATAATAAACATAAATTTAGTATATTTAGAAAAGACACATTTACAGACTCCATAATTAATGGCCAATCTCAACACCCTTGGTCCCATAAGTTAGCAGCCTTCCATTCCATGATTTACAGAGCTTTAACCATCCCTCTAGAAAAACCTAATCTACGTAAAGAAATAAAAACTATAAAACAAATCACAACAAATAATAATTATGACACATCAATTGTCACAAAACTGTACCAAAATAAATTAAGAAAAATACTAATACAAGAAATATGCTCGGTCGTACCAAATAATAATAATATTTACTATAAATCTATCCCATACATAGGTAATGTATCACTCAAATTAGGAAAACTCTTAACTAATAATAAAAATATAAATAATATAACATGTACGTACAGTACCTTAAATAACTTGGGTAAAATTATTAACAATAAAGAAAAAATAGATAAACATAAAAAGAGTGGTATCTATAAACTTAAATGTAACGATTGTAATAGTGTATACATAGGTCAAACAGGAAGAAATTTTAATACAAGATGTAAAGAACACATCGCCAGCTGGCGAAATAATAAACGAGACACATCTCACCTTGCTAAACATCTCATTGAAAATAACCATCACCCCTATACTGATAATTCCCCCTATATATTACAAATAAATACAAAAGGTAATAAACTTAATATCCTAGAAACATTAGAAATAAATTGACATAAAAAAGATATCAAGGTCAATATATTAAATGAATAACTAAATATAATATAATCACCCATTCTTAATATCTTCTAGATATAATATAAATATAAAACATTGATACTACAGTACCCTGGAAATTGTTTCAGCACTAATACACATATAAATATAAGTACATATAACAAAAACAAAAAAATTAAACGAAATAAATAAATTTATTAATACACAAAACCGGAGATGTGTAGAATTAGTGTATTACCTTGTCCTTACTTTCAAATGCCCTCGCTTTTGTATAAATATATTACCGATAATAAAATTGGTAGAATTAGTGTATCACCTTGGCCTTACTTTCAAATACCCTTGCTTTTGTATAAATATATTACCGATAATAACTTCCATTTCATTTTGTTACATACACCGTAAAGTTTGCATTGTATAACCTCACATACTAACAACAATTGAATTTATTACCCTCACTAAAATACTGGTATATTGTATAACTCTCTGTAATATAATAAAAGCTAGTCTGCGCCCCTGCAATAAACTCACTAACATAAACAATGGAAAAATCCGCACAAAGCAGTCTTCCGCTATTGTGTTTGAAACATATAAATGCTGTTGGTTGTTCCTAAGAGTTAATTTTTGCTAATATCCCACCTGAAGATGTTGTGATACAACAAAACCTAGGTCGTGGTAAAGAAATTAAAGAAAGTAGAAATAATACTACATCACGTAGTTT
Source organism: Druceiella hillmani (assembly GCA_039881145.1). Lineage (NCBI taxonomy): Eukaryota > Metazoa > Arthropoda > Insecta > Lepidoptera > Hepialidae > Druceiella > Druceiella hillmani. Next base: position 692,257 of record JAYKKI010000085.1, on the reverse strand, counting down.
CATTTAATTAAACAATTTAATTATTTAAATTTACTTTCAACATTTCTACTGTGTCATTTAATATAAATAATGGCGAAGAAACAACATATCGCATAAATGGTGAAAAATAAATGAAATAACGAAGTATTTTCTCTTGACAATTAAGAAGTTATTCTCCAATAATTGTACAATCATTTTATAACACGAACCGGCATTGAATAATTTAAATAATCAATATTATGAGTGGAAGTCATTTAAGTGCCTTGCTCCATCTCCACTCAAACAAAATTGAAATGAATAATTGATTAAAATTGAAGAAGATTCTTCTCGCCATCTAGAATCAGCGGTCTACAATTTCGCATCTACAGTGAAAACGGAGTTCATTTTTATTTGACATTCGATGTACTGCTCTCGAAAGGAAATTAAATTTTTTTTTAGCTACTTAATGTTATTTGAGAGCTCCTTTTTCGATTTCTTTTGAAGCTTAATATGATGATCATACATAGTTTTATACAATTTACTTATTTTTTATCTGCCTAAGGAATTGAGCAATTAACTGGGAGAAAAAGAAGTTAACATTAGAAAAACATCCAGTAACCCTTCGGGAATAAATGGAATCTTACTTAAACAAGTTTTATTGCATCCTTATCTCCGATGCTTTCATACAATCATCTCTGTAAGTATTTACATTCATTGTTAAAGTAAATTTTCTAATAAAATATTTACACAGCACCAGAAAGCAAATAAAATAATTTATTGCATAAATTAACAAAAGAAGGGTTTTTCCATATTTATTAATTTTCTGTTAGTTCTATGTTTAATTTCAAGTTGGTTGTGTTCGGGAAGTACAAAAGATTTGGCTCCCTGGTGTCACTTCTAAAGGGGTACATTTTCTAAATGTGAGTAATTTTATAAATAAGGGAGAAATAAATTTATTTATACTATAAATTAATGAATACTCCAATTATTCAGTATTTCCTAACATATATGTTAAACATTTTAAGTACACGACTTTGTACTTAGTACTTGAAAGAAAAATTAAAAATACGCGAAATAATAAGGTACTTTACAAAATTTCGTAAAAAATTCTGTTCGCATTTTCAAAAATAATAAGGCGTTTAAATAAAAAGAGAACTTAATTTTCGTATTTTAAATTATTATATTTTTCAATTTTTTTCTATTTTCAGAGTAGCTGACAAAATTGATTGGCGTATTTTTTATTTCAATAAATTCAAATTATAACTTCATGACAATTTTTTTCTATACTTTATTTTATTCCACGAAATGATAAGAAATTTATAACACTATTTTATCAGGTCCTATAAACTTATTCGGTAAAGTTGCAACTTTCACGAGACACGTTTGACAGAGCTATGAAAGCATATGTGTTGAAGTGTAGATCATATTTTTTTCGAAAGAAAGGAAATTGTGTACGTGAGTATTGCGGGCCACAACTTTGAACTGGAGCTATGCGAAATTAGAGGTCTTGGATTCCCTAATTCCAATGAGCAACAATAGTGATAGTTTCGGTAAACTAAGCTTCATGAGGATATTTTATATCAATGGTCTTATGGCTAGAGGATATGGCATACAAGGTATTTAGGTAATGGAAAAGTATTAATGCTGAGAATCTAAAGTGCACAAATATTATTGGAATATTTTGTTGTCAATCTACGAGCCGGATCCCGTTAATTTTATAATCCTTGTTTACTGCACTCATAAATTCTGCAGCAATCAAAAATATTGCTGCCTCATTGATATTATGGCAAATAGAACGCTAATGGAATCACGTCGGTATTTGCCCGTCCGTCCATCCATCTGTCACAGGCGATTTTCTCAAACACTATTCACAGAAATAGAGTATTGCGAACCAGCTAATTTTAGAAGTTCTTAATTAGATTAAGAGGTTATTACTTCCCCAGTTATCGTGCAGTTTTAGAATCACGAATTTTACCATATATATATTTTTACATATATTTTTAATTTTTTGAATATTTTTTCGGAAAAAAACGGTTACAAAATTATTGCCTTCCATTCTTGTCACTACAAAGATTGCCCAGAAAAACTGAAAAAATCTAAATTTTAGGAATTAGGTATATATTGAAAAAAAATGTGAGGATTGAAAAATTCTAGCCCGAATTTTTGCAAATAATTTCATTCATCCATTGACTACGTGTCATTATCGGATGTTGCTCGTGTTTTATTTGGAAAACCACAAGAAAATCTATAAAATATATGCGTTTATATAACGCACGTTATTCGTGAAAGTATAAATCGTTGCTAGAATTTTCTAGAATTGTTTAACAAGAAAACAAGCATGCAATATTTTCTTCTTTTTAGAATTAATCCAGAGTAGTCATTATTGTATATATTTCAGCATAAATATTTTAGTTATTCATTCATGGAAATATTACTATTAGTTCACCTATATATCTCATTATTGAAACAATCACGATTATAATAAAATTAAATATGTTAAATAATATATAAATACATAACGATCATAAACTTTAAGTAGTCTATTTTATCTCGTTCATGAAAAATATGAACCACACAGGTAGTAGAGAAATTGTGTCCTGAGGGAAAATGGAGAATTTCGGTAGAACAAAAATATTATGACTCAAATAGCAAGAGTTTGTACAATCAATTTAAAAGAGAATATACGGAATTTATTTAAACGTATTTCCATCTCTGAAGTTACCATGCAACTATTTTAAAATGTTACTAAAAATGTGTGGATTAATATTATCTATATTTTATTCATATGATTTAATAATTTCAGTATTTTATTTTAGCATATTTTCTGGAAATTTCGTTGCTTTTTAAAACTCCTCATTCCTTTACCACCCCGTTTTCGAACATAATGTTTCTATTGAAAATGATTTGGACTATCTGTTGTTAAGCTGTGAATTATTTCACTGTGGTGTATAAAATGCTTAATCAATACATTCATTTTCAAGAGTCCTCTCAAAGAGCGTTGAGTAACGAGTTATTTGTAGAGAGTTTCAAAATGTATTATTTTCTTTTTTTTTTTACTATTTTAAAGCCAGTTGCGTTCAGTCTTTTACACGATATATATTTTTCTAACCACCTACAATTTAATCAACGTTACAATAAAATGTTGTATTTATAATATACAATGTTATAGACATAACGTCTGAAAAATACAGAAATACCGTTTTCAAAACGAAATAAAAAAAACGGAATAATCTCAGCGCAAATCGGTTTATCTTTGATAATATTTTATTTACACCACTTGATTTGATGTTATGAAAGCCACCCACATATTAAGCGGTGAATCCGGTAAAATAACAAATGTCAATGTTTGGAAATTTTACGTATCCACATGTGCACAAATATCTAAAAATTGATGATTTGCTAGAGATTTCAATATTTATTTTGTGTGAAATAGTCAGGTTATGTCAATATTGAAAATATGATATGAAGGTTAAAATGTGGAAGAAAATTATTTCTAGTTTTTGCATATAAATGTTATTTATTTTTTATGGCTTACACGGTATCGAGTCATAAATTATTATTTCTATCCATATCCAATACCCTCATAAATAATGACTTGTGATCGGTCTTTTTCTATTAGGTTAGTTATTGAATTATGGATATTTTCTTTAAATGTGAAGGGAAATTTACTCATATTAGTTTTTCCGCGGTGTGCATTATTATCGACTCGGTCAGACTCGAATTTGACGATAAAACTAATCATTTCTCTGGTGATTTTACAAGTATTCAATTTTCAAAATAGGTAATTTGGAAAGAAATTCCCCTCTTAAAGTTATCCCTTATTTGATTTTTTAAACACATTAATTGTCATTTAAATTTTTTTTCCCCCAAAGTAACACTTCCGTTTGCAGGTTCGTACATATTTACCTATGAGTGCATGCTATGCAGTTCGCTACTTATTTTGAATAAATCAGAACAGACACTTATTATTTTCACGATTCATTACAAATAGTTTAATTTTTGTAAACAATTTAAAAAAAAACTTTCTTTTTCCACGTTCAACGAGCGTTGAACATAAAAAAGGAAAGTTTTCAAAAAAGGAAAAGGGAGCATTCATTTTATTCTCATCTTCTTGCCTATTTTGTCTGCTCGTTACCATTTTACTTTTTTATTTTTAAACTTCTCTTGGAATTTTTTATATATAATAAGAACGACAACTATTCCATTTTCACTTCTTAAAATATAGATGAAATGTATTGTAATATCATATTTGATTTAGTGTTTTTAAAACGGTTTAGTAATATACCCCAATAATATATGTAACTAAATTTAATTATTTCAAAATTTTTAGTTTTCTTCAAATTTAAAACTCGCTCTGACCTGTCAAAATTGGATTTGTTTTTTATTTTTTTTTTTCCTCAATAGGGATAGATTTTTTTATTTTTTTGTTTTTCCTCAAGGATATTTATTAACACATTTCTTATTTACCTGCTATGTAATTTTATAAATTAATTCTAATTTTGTGTGACTGAAAGCAATAGGTCCTATTGTAATAAGTTCGACAGATGTAGGTAATAATCCAAGAATATAAATGAATAAATTTCATACCTATAAAAGAAAATTCCAAATGTCAATTTTATATAGTTATTGATTTTGCAGGGTTTCAAATCCTCAAACTTGTAAAATAATGTCCGGTTGACATTTTTTAGATAATTTCAGAAAATCGTAACTTCAAAACTAATTATTGGTGTAAGATATTGGAATTTTCTTTATATCTATGGTATAATTTTATATACAAAATTTCGTCGCAATTCGGAAAAATTAATAAGAACCCTTCGTTGATTTGTTGTGGAACAAAAAAGTTTCAATAAAGGCCTTTTTGAGACAGCAAAGAAGTATAGATAAATGGAACAGATATTTTGAAATTAAATTTTTCACAAACGGTTTGTTCTAGATATATTTAATATTAGTTTTATTTATATTATTTTATTATTATACAAATTTATGTTTTTTTATAAGAATTAGCATGACTCGTATGTAAATTATACTATCAGAATTTGTATAAAAACAAAATTAAAATTATTTGCATTATAAAAAATTAAAATTTAATGACTCTCCCTTTTTTATTTTTCTAGGTCGTCATCAATTGCCAAACAAAGTTGTATCGATCGTTTATAACCTATGTGCAAAATTCATTGCAATGATTACCTTTTTCTTGGATTTCTTAATTCTCTATAGTCTATTTTTTCATTAAACAATTTTGTAACCGTTTTGCCCGCCAAATTTAAATATATTAAATTCTAAGTGATTATTATATTTAGGGATCACTTCTTAAAACGTGCTGCCAAATAAATTTCCAAGGCTTAAATTCATGACTTCTAGTTACAATTAGTGAGGGAATAGTAATCCCTTTCAGTGTTCCGAAAAGATCCTTTAAGTTTCCAACATAATCCTTTGTAAACGTAAATTATACTCTAAGGCATAATTTGTGCTGGTACCTGAAGGTCATTATGAGATATTTAGTTATATCGTATATTTACATGTAAATATGTACAAAAGAGCAAGAAAAATTACGTTGTTTTTCCTAACTTGTTTTTTAGACGAGTTATGCAACCATGTAATAAATAAAACATTAAATATTAATACTTTTAATTAAACAAAATTATCAAGTTTATGACCAAAAAAAATTATTAGTTTCAAATGGGATCATTATATGTAGATATTTTTTTATATTTTATTGGAACAGATTTTGTAATCCAATATTTCCAATAACACCATTCCATAATTTTTTTATTACAATTTAAATATTGTAAATAAATAGCCAGATAGAGTAGAGATCCCGTGTTGGATGAATCTATAAAATCTCTAAGACCAAATCTAAATGTCACTCAGTGTCAAACTCTTATTTTAATCATTTCAAGCACTTTCTTAATTAGAAAAACATATTTAATTTAGATTGCAGCCGCCTTCAAGATATTACGGGAACCTAATTCTAAATACTCAAGTGCGCTTATGACAATAGTGTTAATTTTTTAACATTTTTAAATCAGAGAATTGTCTTAAAATCTAGGATCATAAAGGCTAAAAGAAATGTTATAAAATTGCAAAGAAATTTTATCACCTCTTAAGAAGGCATGGTTTCGTTTGACTTAAAAATAAAACATCTTTTTTTTTAATCTATAAATTTTATTCATTTATGCCCAAAAGCAGTATTATATCTATTTACGTTTATTATACTTCTATTATTAGTTTTTTTTTATATATTTCTATCTATCTACGTTTATTACGTATCTTATATTACTAGGGATACAAATTTTAACTGCCATTTTAGTTTTGTGTACCAATAACATATCAATATTTAGGAATTACTATCTACGCATGTTATATACCAATGGGAGGGTAAATCACTTACCGGCTATCCGACGTTGTATAGAAGTGATAGATGTTGGTTCCCAATATTTTTTGATGGTTATTGTTGATAGGTTAGATTATCAACAGCAAGCGCCTTTTCTTTCTGTCATTTTCGATTGATAAAGCCCTATCAATCGTCCGTTTTATGAGGCTTAATGAGCACAATATTAAAACTTGATTTCGAGTTAATAAAAGTTCTGCTGAATTATTACAATATGATAATAATTATTTTAAATTATTACTTATAACTTACTATAATTGATTACCTACTATACTTATTACTTACTATAGTTTATTACTTTAATTACACCAAAATATTTTATTAATACTGGTTTCTGTCCGATTTAACATAAGGAAAAGAAGAAATTGAATGCGTTCCATAACTAGACGGATAAAAAGCTAGCTATGATTGTCGATATAAAGTTAGAATATTAAAATAACTGTGTTAGTAGCTTCTCATTAATAACTATCTACGTCGACGGATATATAGAATATAGGTTTTGGCGTTAGGTAATAAGTACGAATTAACACTTGGGTACGTATGGGATACTTCTTTTGTCATTCAAATGGAATACGACATTTGTCATTCTATAAAGTAATTACGTTCACTTATAAGAAGGCAAAATGTAGTAATAATATCGCTCCTTTGGTAACGTTCGATGTAAAAAACACATCGCTACGTAGATGAACATATGGGTCTATGATAAAATTAAATAGTCGAGTGAAAGCACGTATTAACTTTCCAAATAGATTTTGACCTTACAAGTGAATCACAAATAATTCGTTCAGTTATTTTTTTGCAAAATACGCTAAGCACGTTGAGGAAAATTGAATTGCGTCAACGGTCATTGTTTGAAGTATTTAGCTCAGCGTAATGACGGTGCAATACGGTAAGAATATGTTTCAGGTAATACTATAAAGAAAACCTACGGACTTAATTGGCGCCAGCATTTACATGGAAATAATTAAATACATCAAAACATTCATCATTTACGTGCATACTATCAATGTTAAATACATAATAATATGTGGTCAAACAGTCGCACAGAATAAAATTGTAACCAAAGAATTTTAAAATATCAGATTGACTGCATGTATTTCGAGCTGTGAATTTTGTGTGATTTCTAATGTTTCTTTTTCAATAGTCTGTGAAGTGCACATCAAGGCAAAAAACGTTTATTTTATATCTTTTGTAATAAATATCTGCGTTTTATATATAAGTGAAATACAGCTTGGTTATATACACTTATCCCAAAAGGATAACTTTGTAGCAGCGATCTGAATTTACTTACTCTCCCCTACCTGCTAGTGGTTTGAAGAATGCTCAATGGTCAAGTTTTGACTACTGGGCCACCAGTAGTACCAATCAATCATTCCTACATAGATTCTCAACAGGTTATTATTTATTATTTATCACGTATTTTCTTTCTTTATTGTAATAAACTCCAACATTATTTTATATTTCTGGAATCTTTTAAACGAGTTTTTGGTGATGATACCAAACTCAGTAAGTTTGCAAATTGCGGTGCCCTTGTTACGGATGCTAATTCGATATTGTTGCGAAATCACATAACCTATGTTATACTGAACGATATACTAATTTTAACGATACCTCATAGAGAATATTAGTAGAGTCTCATCGATACAAGGAAGTAAAAACTTACATACTAAAATACATGAATTCTGAGTACATAGCGTCACTTTTTATGCAGTCGGGTAAAAATAAATTCAAAAGAATATATCCGCGATTTGCACCAATAAATTCATTAACTTCTAGCTTTGTCGGCGTTTTTGTCCTATAGCAGGCTGGATGATTTAACATAATATATTTTCAAGCGTAAATGTGATCTTGAAATGAATTTTAGGAGATTTTTAAATTTATATTTGATTATATTTAATCAAAAAGATATAAGATGTAATTTTTAAACTGATTACACCATTTTCCTAAAAGTAGGATCATATCAACAACAAAATATTTGTGGTAATTTGAGGAAGTAGATTAAAAGCGAAGAACTTTTAATTTATAATAGGTGAGACAATATGTATATGCAGAATACATTTTAAATACACACCGCGTAAAAGAAAAAATTAGGTAATAACGCAGACATCAATAAAAATGCCAATTCTTAAATGTATCAAACTTACGCATGAAAATATTAGTGTTATCAGATTTATACCTTTTAAGCTTGTTCATCTGGGACACTTAAATTTTAAACCCTGCACTTACAACATTGAGTCTATAAAAACACTTTCACGTATAAATACTTTTGAGATATCAAAATTAAAGCAAGTGCAAATTGAGACATCTTATCAGTTAAAGGCTATTCACCACCTATACCAATCAAAAAACTATTTAAATGTGATTTTGGAATAAAAAATAATATTGTAATTTTATTTATTTATATACAAATAGTGTGAAAATTTAAAGTGTTATTTAAATTAGTAATATCGTATTTAATGAGTGAAATTTATTAAATATATTATTAAAAATAAAATAATTCATAGACTAATTAACCCTTAACTTGTTATAATAACAAGGTCAATATGACCTTAAGGACTTTCAAAGGCAGACGTTAATTTAATTAAACTTTCTTAAAGCAGCTTCAAAGCGAGCCGTGTCGATTATCAGCGTAGCGCCGACAGCATTTTTAATAAGTCTTGCCTATAAAAGCGAAGTTTTTTGTTTGTTTTTAGCTAAAATGATAATTCAAATATTGCTGAGTTTACTTATAATATACACGATAGTATGTAGCAACATATATTATATAATGATTCCTAGCTTAAATCTTGGAATATTTAGCTTTATAAAATTTTATTTTTCCATTTTATTAACGCTAGCATACGCCTGGGACTCCCCTTTTAATTTTTATGATTATATACCCCAAGAGGTAAAACGGAACTGTTATAACATCAATCAGAAAGTACAACGGAAAAATTATATTATCACTCCCATGTCTGTCTGTCACAGCTTTTTTTCCTAGAAACAGCTTGATATATAATTTGGCATAGTAATGAAACACCCAAAAATTGTATGGTAATTTTAGGAGGAATAAAATTTAGTAATTGAATTCCGTTTTAATTCCTCATACTGTTTAATATAAAATAGCTAATAATAAAGACCTTAAAAATATTATTTTTTTTCATGATTGTTGGTAGTATATCTTGGATAATTTTCTGAAAAATGTAAAAGAAAATAATTCCCATAAATTTTAAAAAAATTAAATTTTTGGCAACATAGCGGAGGTTGTAGAAAAACTATAGGAAATGTCCTAAATAGTATAATACCTGAAATATACACAGATTTTATTTGTCGATATAGTTATAAAAAATGTGGGAGCTCCACCCACATACACTCGTGGATGAAGCTAAACTTTCTTGACAGTTCATGTTAGTTAATAATTTTAAAAAAATAGCTTGTGGTCACCGTGGTATGTTGCGTTGATCCCATCCCATAGCATAAAAAATTTAAAATTTAAGATTAAAATTCTTGCTGATTTTCGCTCCTGTGATACAATGCACATATGTCCTTAGCACTATTTAGGAATTGACGAAAGAGAGCTACTCGACTATTGACGAAATTAAAATATTAGTATAAAATTTGACTAATAAAAAAAAGACTTACCTTATTAAGTGAGTGTTGTTGGGTATTTCAAGTGTTTTCAAAATTGACAAAATCTATTTTGGAGTTATGTAATTTTAATGTTTCATTTACAAGATATTTCCTTTCAAAGTCGTCAACAAAGCGCCATCAGACCTCCAAATTCTAAAACCAAATTTTAAAAAATATAAGAAATGCTGAAATATAAGTATTATATCTATTATAACAAAATTGTAATACGTACTATAACTTTTCAAACTTCTAATTTTTTTTTAAAAAACCATTTCATGCGATGACCAAATTTGATCACGGCAAAGAGTTATAACCGTCTTATGTCGGTGAAATTTAAAATTTTAATATTGTATTAAAATTTTATAAATGAAAGAATACAATAAATTATACAATTAACAAATACACATTTCAATTTCAGAAAATAAAAAAATGGTATGTGTAAAAAACTACGTGGCAAAGATTCCAAATACTTTATTTAGAAACAAAAATAAAATATCTACATAGGTACAAACTTTATGAAAAAAGTAACAAAATTGTTTATTCTTGCCCGCCCCTGCCCACCCTCTTTATGGTAGAGACTTTGTTTAATTTTCTACGTAATATTTACATCACCATAATTTCAGAACCATTAGATATACCACGATAAAATAAAAACTACATGAATCCCAGCATCAGAATCATGTCAATAACTTTGGTAATTTTGGACGATTTAAGTCTAATAAAAATCTAATAATAAAGTATCTGAAGTTCAAAAACAAGTAAGGGCGATATAAGTCTGCTTGTTAACAAAATCAAGCATGTAGTCAAAAGTGAGACAAGAACTCTTCAGTGACGAGTAGTAATATGGTCGAATTTTGGGCTCGATTGATATGTCTTAAGGTTTATCTAATTGTGGCTATTTTATTATTCACAGAACTATCATCCTATCGGCAGCGATATGGCAGCTAGATGCGAGACTCACAATAGAGAACCAGGATTTGCTGAAGAGCTGGGAGCGCAAAGTCCAGCGAAAGACGAACGACCCAGTAAACGACTACGGCATATGCAAATCAACGCAAAGTACTATGAACTATACCAGAGGCCAAGCATAAGTATGGAGGTGTAGAGACAGCAATTACGATGTTCTGGATGTGGAGACTTCCAAAAACCTAGGGACCTGGGTTGCTAACCGCCATACTTTCGACCGATCCAATTGAAGACTAATTGTTAAGAAGGCCCAGAACCTTTAAGGATGTAGTACCACAAATTAAATTGAATTGTATTAAATTTAACATAGCTCATATTTACTTGCTAAATTTGCTTTACTTTCAAACAAGTAGCAAAAAATGAGAAAAACACATTTTAATGTCTACATTTTTTTTATGCTGCTTCTTTAAGGAATACTACGCTTAATTGTGTAAGATCTCATGTATTTTACAAAATATTAAGTCGTAATATGAAATGTATCAAAATAACCTTCTTTAGAATAAGTTATCCCCATAAAATAAAAAGTTATTTCAACCTCTCCTGTCTCCTGAAGTACAAGTTCAGATATTAATATGACTTTTAAAAAAACTCTCTTTTATTAAATGGTTTTTTAGAATACGCATCATTTCAAGAATTGATTGTCCATAAATTCTTGTATTTGGGTCATTTTATATCAGCGATCAATATGTGTATTCCTCGATAATCAAACTCTATAAAAACTGCAATGAGACTTTAGCTCAGTGTACTCTATGGATTAAAATAAGAGTTCTATTTGTAACTGAAAGTGAAACACTGTACATAAATAGAGAGTGAAACACTGTACATAAATATGAAACTAGAAAACTCTAAAACTAAACGAGGACCTAGAATATATATTTAATATAATTATCACCCGAGAATATCAGCAAGGTTACACGTCCTGATTCGTGGACGATGTATCCTGATTCAAATATAAAATGAGTTTATTAAATAAGGTAAATAATAATGAGCCTTATTTATAAAGGAAGGAAATCTATTGTGTTTGAAAGGATCCAAAAATATTATAAAGAGATATAATTTTTAATGAGGGCACATTTTCCGTAGAGTCCCAAGGAAATCTAAAATAAACTTTAAATTAATAATTATTTTTTTAAAGAAAATATTGTGTCAAATTACTGGAAGAAATTTTGTTTCCGAGAAAACCAACAAGGGTGGACCTGGCATTACAGAAAATGAATATAATTAAAAAAAATGGTATTATTTAGAATACAAAAATTGAATACATTAGGCGTTATATTTGTAAAAATCCATTTTATTATGTAGCGATTTTCGAAATTATCTTGTAGCGCAAGTTCAACTTGTTCTTCACAAGTTTATTCAGTTTAACTGGCTGGAAAATTGTTCTGCTGTAACAATGAATTTATTCCTTTATAATTTTATTACATACACATTTTGTTTACGTGTACTATGAATTTGAATTAAATTCAAACAAACATATGTGCACAGAATCGACACTGAAAAATGTATATAACGTCGAATGAAGATGTCACTCGCCTGGTTGACAATACGTTATTTCAACAGCGCCACAAATATCGAATATTAAATGAAGTTAACTGCGTGTACGGAAATTATTTTAGAAACAAAATACATTTTTAACTGTATTTCTTACTGTAAATCATTTTTGAGGAAACGGTAAAAGACGCAACATAAATTCAAAAAAGTATCAATAAATGTTGAGCCCGTTACAATTAGCTTTTCAGATGATGTCCCGTATCTTACACGGAATTTTAAATAGTTTTTAAAAAAAATTAATAAATCCCCTCCCCTCCTATATTTTCCATATACATATATATTTTTGAGTGTTACCTATTGATCTATGCGTCGGATATTTTACCCCGCACGTATCTTTTTTACTATTTAAAATTTCTATATCAGTCGGTTTCTAACCAAAACAGCCGTAACTCACAGACAGACAAATATTTAAGTGATCTTATATGAGTTTTGTATATCATTTTGAGGTAAGAAACCAAAATATCTTATTGCCGTGATTTATTGGAACTTTTCAATTCTATAACGTTTTTACGTGCAATTTTAAGATAGTCTTCTTTTTATCTGTGCGCAAAGGTACGGGCAATAATTAATACTTAGATAAATATATTTTTCTCTTCCCGTAAAAAAATTAACCCGATTAAAGCGAGCTTTTAAATTTCATAAAGTTGTGATTATTTGCAAGGAATCAAGTATAACTAAAAATTAGAGATTTTCCGAAATTTTCTCTACCACATCAGCCGAAAATTTTCCGTTTACAAGTAATTTAAATAATTTAATTTAATTCGTTAGAAATGTAATTTAAATTGATTATTAATTTATTTTAATTAAATTGTTTATTAATTTGAACATTTGTTTGCTTAATATGAAATTGAATGTTATAAAAATATTAAATATTAAAAGGAAAAACATTTCTCAAAAATCTTTTATTTTTCCCACAGTTTAATACTTATTTTTATTATAGATGGTACAAGGCATAATGGTACAAGGATGATACAAGGCAGTCAAGCCAATCTTGAAACAATTTTTTTACCTTTTGGCTTCATCGTTGTCAACTTATAACAAAAAAGTATTAGTAAGAATTTTTTCACGATTATTTAGTCACGAAAAGCGGATGCAAATCTATTTAGCAATAAATAAATATTTTTTTGGTTAACTGGTCTTTGGCTTAAAATACGGAATATTAAAAATTTAAGGGAGCATTCGAAAAAGTGTTAATCAAAAATACACGGCGCATTTAAATAATTTAAATTTTCGGTGCCACAGGACTATTCATAGTTCTTTTTTTCAAACATTACTTGATTACTATCGTATCAAATATTGGTATATTGGCACAACAATTTCTTAACCAAATAATATTGTTCTTAACCGGTTGTTTATAATTCCAAATTTTAATAGCTTTTTGACTATATTTTAATCAGCAGTAAATTCACCTTTATATGAAATCGAACAGTTGTGAAGATTTGTTCAATGACGGTAGTAGGTACAACATACGGTACGACATACGGTACAACATACGGTAATTTTGTTTCTAACCAAATTGTGGCTCCGCACATATTTATTTATATTCGCTTAATTAAACGAAATTAAGGAAATGTGGCATACGTACTGAATAGGTTATAAATAACGCGATATGATACATTTCTGAAGGGCTGGTCTCGTAATAAAAAAAAATATGTGTAATAAACCATTTTGTATTGCACCGTAAATGATTTGAAAGGTAGATATTTAACATTAAGACTACGTAGTTTGCCTTGAAACTAGACTATACGTTTATTTTTTCCTGCTTTTAAATTTTTTAAATCCCAAATAGGTTTTTTTACTTTTACTACATGAGGATGATGTTACCGCTATTGGACTGGGCTGGTCCTTCAGCAAACATATTAGCGCGTCGTTATCGCGCTCGGATGCTCCTATTTTGTTAAGTTTCCGGCACCGTTTTACTCGATCATATGGAGTTTCATGAACATTACTCGGTTGATGAGAAGTTCATTTTAATCTAATTTACACGTTTTCTTATATTAGGCGCATATTAGGTGATATTATATGGCTGATATTATTTTCAAACCTAAACCCCATTCTACTGCACTAAAACTAATCGGCACTAATTTTTTACATCTTCAATTTATAGACCTTGAAGAGGTTTGTCGATTAAGACTTAACAATGAGTGTCGTAGCTTCACCAACTCAATATTTATAGTATGTAGAAGTTTCCAGACAAACTTAAAACAACGACAAACCTCTACCTTTTTACCTTTTTCCCGCGCTTTACATTCGGAACTGTAATAGTAGTATTTGCGTAGTAGTCGGTTGCAGTTGACCTTCTGTTCACATTTGTTGTAGTCAATTTATTTACTTCTCATGATTCTGCTATTCCATTTTTAATGATTATCGCTATTTTTAAATTCCATTCACTATTTTTAAAAAATATTATGCCGTTTTTGAAAAATTATGGGACTATGGATTATTTTCAGATAATATGAGGTTTAAGTCCACCCTATTCAAGTGCTTAAGAAATTATTGGGACTAGATTGCCAAAACAATCAATAATGTCTTAAATTTTTCTTGCCAATTTTTAGTTTACCAGATGGCCCGACTTTTTAGAAAATAATAGGAATTTCTAAAAAAAAATGTTTTTTCAGCAAACTTACTTTTAATATGCAACACGATGGCCGTAAAAAACAATTTTAGCTTCATGTTTTATCTTTTAAAACCATTATCCAAACATAAACTTCAACTTTTTGTTTACAAGTCAGTAATTTAACAGAGTTGTGGATGCAAAATATAAATAGTTAACTACTTCTTGTAACTGTACCAAATTTCTATGACACTCAGGTAGGCAAATAAATATAAAGTAATTACGCACGGTATGGAACATTAAATATAATTTTAAATGTGTTGGACACCTGAGTACGAATTTTCTTAATAAAATTTATTTTGAGTAAAGTTTTGTGTATCATAGCTTTAAATGGGTATTTTAGGTCATGTCAAAATTAAAAACACAAAATAATTCATTACATAAAATTACTTTGTGTTTATTTTATGAATTATTTTGTGTTTTACATCATGCATGTTTGTTCGAAAGTCTTATCCAAATAATAATGTTAATTTTAATTATAAATTATATCTCCCTAGCAATAGAGTAGTGGTGATTTCCGCAGAGCCCTTGGGTTCCACAGAAGGGTGACAGGGTTCCGTGAATTAGTTATATTTGTTATCGGACCATCGAAGTTTTGGCTATAAGATAATCCTGCGGAAACCAAATTGCACATTTTGGAATAACGTAATGAGTAGCTACATGTAAAAAATGCATTACATTATTTTAATGTGCAATTTTACTGAATGTTTAAATTAAAAAATAAAAGCAAGAATATGTTGTCTACATGTGAACAGTTACCTGTTGACTTTACGTTTAATGTTGGGGTTCCGTAAAATAAAAGTAGTTCCTTAAGGATTCTGTAGACATAGAAGTTTGAAGACCACTATCCTGGAACACTTTCTGACTAGAAATTGAACCTGAAGTGGTCTGTATCGTATCACATTATTGGTCTAGTATTATTTATTCTAGCAAAATATTTTCTTATTTCCCTTTTCTTTTCTTCAGAACTCACCATGCAAATAATCTGGAATAGTAACCTGGCGAATTATTTTAGCCTGTTTGTTCCGGTAACAATAGTGAAAGTGATTGGCAGTTAAAGATATAAATAGAATTGATAACTATAAAAACATATGGTTTAGACTTATGTATTGTGTATGTAAGATATACTATAAGGTATACTATAGTTTTATATGTATACGTAGACATATACGTATACTTTTATGCTTAAGTATTAATGAATTAGCGTCGCTCTTTCTGACGTAAGTTATGCAATATGATCGATTCAATAAAATCGAATCTTTCAGAAAATGGTTTTAAAAACATCAAACTACAATATTTAAAAAAAAATTAATATCAATGTTAAAATTTATTCCATCCCAAAATATTTTCCTTTATACCATCTGAACTTAAGGTTGTCTAAACTCTTTTTTCGAGATGCTAATGTATATATAAAAATAAGTTATGAATTAAATATATGTTATTTCAATTAAACAGCAACGACGCACCAAATAATATTTTACCATTTATCAATATTCTCAAGAGTTATATTCTCTGAAACATATCAAAATGGCTAAGTAAAATAATTTCAGGATTCGTTTAAGAAATTGGTAAGAGCGTAATTAGTAGCCAAAGTTTATTTCATGAAATTAATTAAAGACAAACAAAAATTTAATAAGGTTTCATGAAGTTGTAGTAAACTTGACTTAAGCAAATCGAAAAATAAATTTGACGATTAAGGTACATTTATATGAAACCGAGTCGAATTGTTATACTATCTTGCAAAGTACGAGTAATGCAAACTTTTAATTAAAAAGGCAAAAAATACACAAACCCCGAAACACACCTCTTTACTCTGCTAAGTAGTGCTTCAATGCCGGCTGACGATACGACCATAAGCTCATAAATAATTAATGAGACCCCGCGGGTGACACACTTGCCGCAATCAAAGCTCGCCCGAGGTTTCTGGCCTACTTTGCTCTGCCGCCCGAACTCAGCGCTTTCTGTATTCTTATTCTTTTCATTTTGTCTCGCTTAATAAAAAAGTGGCCGCAGTTCTTGACCATGTCTCCACGCAGACTTAGTGACGACTTATTCTGCCTCTACTGGACCGGAAGCTCTTTTGAAGTGGTTAGATTTATTATGCACGATTTTGTGATATGATAAGGAAAATATATGGTAAGCATGCATTAGGAGTCAGATTTGCTCTTCCAGTTACATAAAAATAATGCCTAATAACGTAAATATGCTCAGTGAATTATGTGAATTTTTATATGTAGCAAAATATACTAAGACGATAATGCTTAGTAAACAAAATTTGTTAATTACCAATAGAAGCCGCGCTACGAGGGTCTCTTACACATTTAGGCAAATATAAACATTTTTGTAAATATAACATTTCTACTAGACTCTTTGCAAAAATTTAATTTAATTTTTTACCGTGTATCTATGAAATTCATCAAAGTACAGAAAAGAAAATATATTGTTAAAGTTAAATTTTAGTTAACTTCCTGCTTTTTCATAACGTTGAATGTAACATTTTCTGATATTGAGGAGGAGCATATTTCTTATAGAAAATTTTAATAATATCTAAACACTATTCTAAATAAAATAAAATAGTTTTAGAATCTAAATTATTTACTCTTTCAGCTTGATAATCTAAACGATATACAAATTTTCAAAAGATCTGTTGCTTCTTTGGTCCCCTCTAACATTTCTGTTGAAATGTTTTAAAGTATTCTGAAATATATGAGGTTAATAAGTACCAAGTTTCTATGTCAAACGGTTTCTGAGAAAACATCGTGTCATATCATGAGTATCGAAGTCACAAAATTTTTTCAAAAATTCATTTAAAAGACATTTTGCAATCCACGTAATTTTACATTTGTATTACCTGGTTAACTTGTCTGTCTGTGTGTTCGGCACAAATGAGAATGTCCATGGACCTTACTTAATCCAGGCTGATGGCGAATTATGTAACACAATGATATCTACGTCTCTATATTATTATGTTTTGTACGTGTATATATATATATATATATATATATATATATGTGTGTGTGTGTGTGTGTATATATATATATATTTTTTTTTTTTCATTCCCTTGCTTTCTTCTCTGTCTGTTTTATTATCTGTTCTGCACAAAGATTAAATGATTTTATTGATTTCTATGCGTTTTATTATAAATATCCCTAACGTTAGTGAAATAAGTATTTAATTCATTACCAATAAATGAGCTGTTACTAAATATAACGTAATGTGTCTGCGATAAAGAACATTTTATTATTCTCATTATCAAAATATTTAAATGGATAGCATTTTACACACACAACCGTATAAAGCAGAAAATAATTATTTACACAAAAAAAAATTTTAAATAATTGCGTTTCTAAATCGGACTAAAAAATTTCAAATAATTTCTTATCGAGTAACCCACAAATATATAAATTTATAATCTCATTCCCAGTGTTCTGGACATTTGTGATAGTGAATTTTTAATATCTAAGGAAATACAATAAGATCTAAAAAAACGTATGGCGCAAGTTAACCTAAATCTCTAACAATTTTACTGCACCACAAATGATATGATCCGTTGTGTGAGTTTCCTCAACGACGGCTACTTTCTACAATCCTTACTATTTCTATTGCACACGCCCAACGCTTTTCGTTTGAGATCATACAAGTGTTTTCATCGAGTATAGGGTTAGAAATCTTTATAGACCAAGGAGTAATTATTGAAATTTTTTAGTCCGATTTAAAAACATGGTAATTTAAAATTGTTATTATGTGAATAACTATTTTATTTGAATTGCTGTCCCATCCTCATGTAAGATTATAAGAAAACCATGACGACGGTTCTAAACGTCACAGTATTTCAGATACGATAACATACATAATCTAGGTAAATTAATTGCATTATGTATTATCAATTATTATGTGTGCTTGGAAGTCTAATTAGTAATGACTTGTAATAAATATATTCATTTCACTAAACGCGGTGCGGAATACGATATAGATGCGCGAACCAGGCTAGCTCCTGCCCAGTTTTTTTTATTAAAATTTCTCTAAGTATTACAGCGAAAGAGAAAAGTGATGTTGCATATTTTGCCATTAATTGAAATATGTATACAATAAAACTTATACAAACCATTAACTAAAACAATAAAATTGATAAGCATGTTCCTAGAATACCACTAGACTAAGCGAACACAATCACTTATACTCTGTTTATCAAAAGTCTCTTTATTGCCATCGTAATAATTGATATGCATTGGCCTGTTTCTTTAGCTTCAATTTTTTTTTAAATATTTCTGTAACGGTATTCCCACCTCGTTTTATGGTATTTATTATAAACCTGTAACAAATCTTGTCTGTTTGGACCTTTCATATTTTTAATCCACCCTTCAAAGTTTTTCCTTTTATTTTCTTATTTCATATTTATTATGTTAATTTTTAGTAACTCAACTAATGCTTTTGGGAAAAAATCATAACTAATTAGATACTATGCGTTCTTGGTGATAGAAGCCTTTTTTAAAGAGTTAAGGGTTTAATTTTGGAAAATAAACCACCCACATCCATAATACTTCGATTTATGAAAATTACACTAAAGTATGTCTCGTGTTTATAAAATAACATATTTTAAATAAATATTTAGTGGTATTAGGTTTATTTTATTCAAAGTTTTTATAATATTTTGAAAAAATAAATATTTTTGTTTCAAAAAAATTTGTTGCAAAAGAAATCTACGCACCTTATTTTCCTTGTATATATACACTGTAGAAAATATATTAAAATTTTCACGTCAGCAGGCGTAATTAAGGTATTCATTATTTTTAATAAAAAGTGATCCAACCTCGGAGTGCAAACAAAATGCTTACATAATATTAATTCCAATATTTCAACACAATGGATAAATACTTCCTCTTCGAAGATTAACGTTGAATATTGCCAACTCATACACCCAGGGCCCTAGGTGGGCCTAATTGCTGAGCGGGCATATTCCTTTGCCTTTTGCCAGCATTTTCTGCGGCGCTTATCTCCGAGGCCATTTTGCTTGATTAACTTTGTTTTAAAAACATTTTTCTTCATGAAACAAATATATTTTGTTATGTTTGCAAATCGAGGGAATTAATAATATGTTCGATTCTCTCCGGGTTATCGTCGTTTATTGATTGAATTGGGCTTGGGTGAAAGGGTGACGGTCGAGTAGTTAAGAGTAAATTGGGTCTGCACATTTTGAATGTAGCTGAAGATAAATGAGGTCTTTCTGTTTAAATTTCGAATTTCAGCACTCATCAAATCCGTTGTTTGTAGTTTTCCGTACAAAAATGTATCGACATAGAGAAGTTCAAAAACCTGTCAAGAGCGAGATGGATTTGCGTTTATTTGTGTTTCTAAAATTCGCGCAATGTAAGTTGCGTTTATTTGTGTTTCTAATTGATTTAGTATGAATATTTTTACCAAAAATGTATATTTAGTTTTCCGCATTTAAAAAGGAAAAAAATTAAATGGCGTTTCAGTTTTCGCCTCAGTTATTTTCGTTGAAATGTCTATCGTCTGTAGACTCTCCGTGTCATTAGCAACGAAATCCACATCCATACTCGACTCGGTCTCTTAGCTTAGGTTTACTCATATCTTTCTGAGATTCTAAGATATACTCTTAAATATAATTACAAATTACATTACCATAATGTATATAGTCTTATTCAAAATAATGGTTATGTCCCACGAATCTATAACTAGAATTTAAGATATGATTCCATTTATGAACACGTATCGAATCTGTAATGTCCAAAGTGGTAGGTTCATTTTACGCATGCGCAGTCCACGATGTCCGCCCGCCTAAGATTATTGGAAGAGTACTAGTAAAAGCTTTTATCCTTTTACTTTAAAATAAGAAGGCGATTGGATGTCTATTTTTAGCCAAGTACTGAAGTTTGTAATTTCTGCCACAGAGAGTATTGCACACGCATATTCATTTCGACGCGACATTTGGAGGTGATTGCATCTCCACACCAGCATCAACGTACCGTTCGATAATAATGGCGTGATCGACTATAAAAAAAGAGAGAAATTTGTACCTACTATCGGTAACCACGCTCGGTTTTGGGAATTTGGAATTCAAGGTAATAATTTGTACATGCTAAATCAAACTTAAAAATTATATCGCTTAATTAAGTAGTGATCTAGAGCGGACATCATAAAAGATGGATGTTATTCCATAGGAACAATTTAAGATTTTCTACAGCCTTTTTGATAATTAAGTTTATACTCTATCCGTATAGCGAATTTAACTCAGACACATACGGAAATTACGTTCACCCAAATTTTTGCATTAACAGCCACCGAAATTTTTGCATTATTAGAAAAGTTATCATCAGCACCTATTTATTGCTACCTATAGACGTATGTTGTCTAGTACTCGCCTCGATTCCATATGACCTAATTCAAGAAAATTTAGATAAATTTTGTCAAGCAGCTGCATGCTCACTGCCGAACCTATACGGTTATATTGACATATTTATTCGTTATTAACTTTTCGTCTTAATGTTTCTCTCACAATTTGTTATAAGATGGAAAGTTGTAACAAATATTTTGAAAAAAAGACGACTTAAATGCATAACTGATACCAAGGTCAACAATATTTCTTCAATAATCCGAGGAAATATGGAAACACTGTCTTTAAATTAGATAACAACTGGTTTAACTAATTTTTTTCCATATCTTCAAAACATTATAACTAATATATAATTAAGTTAAAACTATTTACATACTTTGATTACGCTAACGCTAACCAAACACTTATTTTATTACTGACATACGATTTATATGAACTGAATATGGTGTCGTTTAGAAAATTAGGATTTGGTACTTTGTAACGCTTCTGCCTCATAAGATTACTCACGTATCCATATTTAATCTTTCTATAACAACTATTTTATTGAGGAACAGTCCGATGTATAAACTTGTAATTTGGCAGAGTACATAATAATAAGAATATTTATACAAACTATTTAGAAATGGCAAACGTAGAAATAATTTTTTCTATTTCATATATCAAATGAAAATCACGTAAGGAATGAAAAAAAACTATTTCTTTTAGAATTTTATTGAAAATCATTCTAGAGGTATTGTCAAAAATATTTACAACAAACACATCTAATCCTCTCCCCAGTCCCTTCAAAACTCCGAAGCAAATATTTAAAAAAAA